>JAAGEH010000027.1:3667937-3789840 GCA_011751065.1 Lasiurus cinereus
ATTTTATTGATTTTTCACAGAGAGGAAAGAAGAGGGATAGAAAGTCAAACATCGATGAGAGAGAGAGACATCGATCAGCTGCCTCCTGCACACCCCACACTGGAGATGTGCCCGCAAGCAAGGTACATGCCCCCGACCGGAATCGAACCCGGGACCTTTCAGTCCACAGGCCGACGCTCTATCCACTGAGCCAAACCGGTCTTGGCTAGTCTGTTAGTCTTGATAAGCCATCCCCTTCTTCACAGGCTTCACAAGGTTATTGTAAAAGAGAATTCATTGGTGTCGGCACTTTAGCTTTTAATTTGTTATTAAAGCGGTAATCTCTTTTTGTCCACCAGGTGTATCCTTTATTGTCTCAAGTTAACAGCTTCTGTTGGCTCAGACATTTCTTTATGGTCTTGTAAGTTCTTAAAAAGGAAAGCAGCTTTAGAACTTTATGACATTTTGTACCTTAAAATGTTACATGGTTTCTAGTTAACCATAGGGTTATCACTCCTTACTCTAATAGTTCTCCTCACAGTAAGTAAATAAAGAAAAGTATAGATTTATAAATATCAGGAAGTCACCAATGGAGATTTCAGTTAATTTTTAAAAAACAAGTATATTGAATATCTAGTGATTCTGCTATTTGACTTAGTTGAGTTGAATGAACTACAACCCAAGGGTAAAGGAGATAGAAAGGAAGCCACTCTAGAGATAATAGGTATCACAAAGTTGGGCTAATTCTTTGAATAAATAAAACCTAAGACTCTGAACTTGGGGATATTAGGTCTAAATGGAGGGTGGGGATGAGGAATTTGGCCAAATTGTAAAGGTTAAGATTAAATCTGCACTAAACTGGGACTTTGACTTTTCCCAACTTGCTTTTTCAGATGACCAGTAGTGACACTTTTCTATTTCACTATTTCTCTCTGTTCCCCCTTTCTGGAAATAGAGGCCTTTTAACTCTCTGGAGAAAGTGAATGATCAAAAGAATCCTCTAAATGTTGACATTTGGGATTCATTTCTAATGTAAAAAATTGCCTTACAGTGAAGTTCACTAGTTTATAAGTTCTGCTATCTCTCACACATGATTCTAAACAGTTTTTTATTATTTTTAATTATTTTGAAAATTAAATCCTCTCCTAAGGAGTGAGGATATTTTTCCTATTGATTTTTAGATTGAGTAGAAGGGAGAGGGAGGGAGAGGAGATGTGTGGGGGAGGGGGTGGAGAGAAGAGGGGAGGGAGAGGAGAGAGAGAAACATGTGAGAGAGACACACCAACTGTTTGCTCCCACACACTCCCCAACTGGGGGTGGAGGTTGAACCTGCAACTCGTGTCCATGCCCTTGACTAGGAATTGAACTTAAGAATCCCTGGTGCGCAGGCCAGCGTCTAATCACTGAATACAAGGCCAGGGCTCTAAGCAGTTTTTAAGTATATTCAATAATGGATGGAAAGATCATCTCCCATTTGAGGAGAGCTAATGTCATATGCCATACATTTTGAGATATGTTGAGAATCCTCAACTCCTGTCTTGTCTAGCATCCAATATAGAGACTGGAAAAGCTAAGTATTATCTTTCTCAGCATTCCTGGCATTAAGGTAGCTCTGATCCACAGTTTATGGCCATAAAACCTAATTGGAATTCTGCTTTGTGGGTGATTTTCAGAAAGCTTTTGCCTTCCTGATGAAAGGGATGAATGTTGCAGGTGTCAGCCTTTTTTAACCTTTACTTTTTGAATTTGGTTGTGATGCCTGGAACTGGGACACCATTATATGCTTGTCTCTCTATAAAGCCAATTTCTCCACTAACATACTTAGATTCCATCTCATGTTATCTAGCCAAGGACATTGCTTCCGCAGTTTGTCCTTTTCTGCTGATGTCAGTTTTCAGTCTTCCTATCAGTGTTTCAATATTCTGCTACTTTTTCTGTCTTTAAAAACAAAGAAAATACAAAACCTTTTCTTTAACCTACTTTTCCTGCCACCAGCTGTTCCCATGCCTCTTTGCAGCAAAACTTCTTTTTTTGAAATATATTTTTATTTATTTCAGAGAGGAAGAGAGAGAGAGAGAAGCATCAATAATGTGAAAATCTTTGATTGGCTGCCTCCTGCACGGCCATACAAAGGATTGAGCCTGCAACCTGGACATGTGCCCCTGCCCAGAATCGAACCTGGGGCAGGACCCTTCAGCCTTCAAGCCGATGCTCTACCCACTGAGCCACACCAGTTAGGGCTACATAAAACTTTTTGAACATATGCTTATATTTGAAGAGAGCCATTTTACTGTTCCATTTTCCTCTTAAATATATACATACTTGACTCTCAGCATTCTACCAACATTTTTTTTTTCAAGGTCACCAGTCCATTGCTTTACTAAATCTAGAGGTCATTTCTTGGTAATCATCTTTTTTATATTTTATTGATTTTTTACAGAGAGGAAGGGAGAGGGATAGAAAGTCAGAAACATCGATGAGAGAGAGACATCGATCAGCCGCCTCCTGCACGCCCCCCACTGGAGTTGTGCCCGCAAGCAAGGTACATGGCCCCAACCGGAATCGAACCTGGGATTTTTCAGTCCGAAGGCCAACGGTCTATCCATTGAGCCAAACCGGTCTCAGCGGTAATCATCTTAATACAGTACCATATATATCAGCAACATTTGACATGGTTGATAATTCCCTTAACACATTTTACTTACTTGGCTACCAGGACACCACATTTTTGTAATTTTCCTTGTACTACACTGATTACTTCTTCTCAGTCTCATTTGCTTACCTTCTTGGATCTCCTAATGTTGGATATGCCAGGTCTTACTCCATTATTTACAGCTACATCATGTGGTCTTAAATAATACTCATAGGCTGATGATGTTCATGTTTATATATTTCTCAATATTCTGTACTTTCAGATTTATCTGTTCTACAGACTATAACAACTCGACTTGAGTATCTGCTTTATCAAATATATTTAAAGTTGAGCTGGTCATTTCTCCAAAACTTTCACTGGCAGACTTGCCCCATCTCCATTTGTGGCCAGTGCATTTTCTTTCCTCTCCTGTTGTATAGGTCAGATACCTTGGCACCATCCTTGACTCCACTGTGTTTTCATACCCAAATCCAAACTTTGAGAATACTTGATCTGGAGATCAAGCCTGAACCTGGGCATGTGTCCTGACTGGGAATCAAACTGTGACCTCCTGGTTCATAGACCTATGCTCAACCACTGAGCCATGTGGGCCAGGCTGGTTCCACGTTTTATTCAGAGTCCCAAGAGCCTGTCTAGAATAGGACAGATGGTCTCTGACTTACGATGGTTTGACTTACAATATTTTGACTTAAAGTATTTTGATCTAGTGATGTGTGGTGTGATAGTCTCTTGTAATGCTCAGCAGTGGCAGTGAAGTGATTTTGGCCAATTGTAGGCTAATGTAAAGTGTTCTGAGCTCTTTTAAGGTAGGTTAGGTTAAGCTATGATGTTCAGTAAATTAGGTGTGTAAATGCATTTTTGACAAGATATTTTCAGCTTACAATGGGTTTATCAGAACATAACCCCATCATAAGTTGAGGAACATCTGTATTTGATACAGATAGAGACATTTCATTCACTAATAGATATTTACTTATTTAATATAAGGAAAAAAGATAATAAAGTTGCTTAAATGGAGGAATTATCAATTCTATGTTTGTCTTTTCATAGAAATCAGTTTTAGGTTGTATAAATAGTTGAGGGTCCTTTGCTCTATTTCTTAATTGGAAGCCGTTTCTCTTTTATTTATTTTCTTTTTAAAAATATATTTTTATGATTTTTTACAGAGAGGAAGGGAGAGGGATTTAAGTGTTAGAAATATCGATGAAAAAGAAACATTGATCAGCTGCCACCTGCACAGCCCCCTACTGGGGATGTGCCCAAAACCAAGGTACATGCCTTTGACCAGAATCAAACCTGGACCCTTCAGTCCGCAGGCTGACGCTCTATCCACTGAACCATACTAGTTAGGGCAGAATCCCTTTCTCTTTTAATTGAAATGTTTTAATCCTGTTGCATATAATGTAATAATAAGGTTAGGTTTAAGTTTGCCATTTACTTTTTGTATTTTTTCTCTTTTGCACTTTTTTTAAAAAGATATTTTTATTGATTTCAGAGAGGAAAGAAGGGAGAGATAGAAACATCAGTGGTGATAAAGAATCATTAATCAGCTGCCTGCATGCCCCCCACTTGGGACTGAGCCTGCAACCCACGCATGTGCCCTTGACCACCTGGTTCATAGGTCGATGCTCAACCACTGTGCCATGCTGTCAGGGCTATGCTGTTTCCTTCCTGCTATCTTTTTTTTTTTTTTAAATATATTTTATTGATTTTTTACAGAGAGGAAGGGAGAGAGATAGAAAGTCAGAAACATCGATGAGAGAGACATCGATCAGCCGCCTCCTGCATGCCCCACTGTGGAGATGTGCCCGCAAGCAAGGTACATGCCCCCAACTGGAATCGAACCCGGGACCCTTCAGTCCGCAAGCTGACGCTGTATCCACTGAGCCAAACCGGTCTCGGCTCTTTCCTGCTATCTTTTAAATTAGAACTTTTTTTGTTATTTTATTTTATATCCACTTTTGGCTTTTTAAGTTATACCTCTTAATTATTTTTTGTGATTGCATTAAGGCTAATGATATGTAGCTTTAACTTACGGTCTACTTAAAATAATTGTACTGTTTACTACTTAACAAATATAATAACCTTATAAAAGAATATAGGTTATTAAATCCTTGTCCTTTGAACTAATGCCATATCAGTCATACATGTGTTATAAACCTTATCATACAGCACTTAAAAAAAATCTATCTTTGAAGGAAATTATGAGAAAGGAAAACAAAAGCCCAGGCTTTGATATTTACCCATTTATTCCTTCCTTAATGAGTTACCAACTCTTATTCTCCTTTGTACTGAAGTATAGCCTTCAGCATTTCTTGTTTTGCAGGTCTGCTGGGAATGAATACTTTCTGTTTCTGTTCACTGGAATATCCTCAGTTTAGGAGGATATTTACACTAGTTATAGAATTCTGGGTTGACATTTTTTTCTTTTCAACATTTAAAAGCTGTCATTACTTTTTATTCTGGCCTCTTTTTGTTTTTAATGATATATCTGGCTGCTTTTAAGAGTTTCTCTTTTTCTTTGGTCTTTACCATTTGACTATAACATTTTTAGGTATGTATTCCTTTCTATAGATTGTGTGTGTGGTTCTCAGAGCTGCTTGTATCTGTAAGTTTATGGCATTTATCAAATTTGGGAAGTTGGCAAAAACCGGTTTGGCTTAGTGGATACAGCGTCAGCCTGTGGACTGAAAGGTCCCAGGTTCGATTCTGGTCAAGGGCATGTATCTTGGTTGCGGGCACATCCCCAGTAGGGTGTGTGCAGGAGGCGGCTGATTGATGTTTCTCTCTCATCGATGTTTCTAACTATCCCTCTTCCTCTCTGTAAAAAATCAATAAAATATATTAAGAAAATAATTTGGGAAGTTGACCATTATTCAAAAAATCTCCCCTCGCCCATTCTTACTGTCTTGTGGGACTCTAAGCACACACATGTTAAACTATTTGATTTTGTCACTTAGGTCTCTGAGGCTTTGTTCATTTTCCTTCAATCTATTCTCTCTCCTTCAGACTTTAAAACTTTTTATTTGTGTTCATTTTCACTAACCCTTTCTTCAGCCATCACCCATTTGCTGCCACGCCCATTCAGTGAATTATTTCAGTTATTGTATTTTTTTAGGAATTTTCATTTTTTAATAGTTTCCATTTTTTTCTGCTGAGCTTTCCCTTCAGTTTACTTAAGAACCTGTTTTCATTTAAATAAAAAAAAAACATGATTGCTCATTTAAATTTTTTTATTAATGTATTACATGTATAGATATCCTTCAATTACCTCCTCCACCGCACTCCCATGTACGCCCTCACACCCCCAGTGTCTTGCGTCCACTGGTTGTGCTTACTTACATGCATGCATACAAGTCCTTTGGTTGATCTCTTATCTATCCCACCTCGCCCTAACCTTCCCACTGTAATTTGACAGTTAGTTTGATGCTTTACTGCCTCTGTATCTGTTTTTTTGTTCATCAGTTTATAATGTTATTTATTATCCATAAATGAGTGAGATCACATGGTATTTTTCTGTCTAGGTCTGTGAAATATGCCATTGGTATTTTATTTTTTTATTATGTATTTTATTGATTCCTTACAGAGAGGAAGGGAGAGGGATAAAGAGTTAGAAACATCAATGAGAGAGAAACATTGATCAGCTGCCTCCTGCATGACCCCCATTGGTGATGTGCCCACAACCAAGGTACATGCCCTTGACTGGAATCAAACCTGGGACTCCCAGTCTACAGGCTGACGCTCTATCCACTGAGCCAAACCGGTTTTGGCTGCTGTTGGTATTTTAATAGGGAATGTATTGAATCTATAAATTGCTTTAATGTTGATTCTCCCAATCCATGAATATGGTATGCTCTTCCATCTGTTTATGTCTTCCTCTATCGCTTTTTTCAGTGTCCTGTAGTTTTCCACATATAGGTAGGTCTTTTACCTCCTTAGTTAAGTTTATCTTATTCCTAGGTATCTTAATTTTTTTGGTGTGATGGTAAATGGAATTGCTTTTTTTGTCTCTGTAAGTTCATTATTAGTGTATAGAAATGCCATGATTTCTTGGCATTAATTTTGTATCCTGCTACATTGCCGAATTCATTTATTAATTCTATTAGTTTTTTGATGGAGTCTTTCGGGTTTTTTATGTACAGTATCATGTCATCTGCAAATGAGGACAGCTTTATTTCTTTTCCAGTTTGGATGCCTTTTATTTCTTCTTCTTGTCTAATTGCAATGGCTAATACTTCCAGTACTATGTCGAACAGGAGTGGTGAGAGTGGGCATCCCTGTCTTGTTCCTGTTCTTAGGGGGAAATGGTTTTAGTTTTTGCCCATTGAGTATGATGTTAGCTGTTGGTTTATCATATATGGCTTTTATGATTCTGAGGTATGATCCTTCTAGTCCCACCTTGTTAAGGGTTTTTATCAAGAAAGGGTGTTGAATTTTGTCAAATGTGTTTTCTACATCGATAGGACTATGTGATTTTTATCAATATGTTTATGTGATGTATCTCATTTATTGATTTGAGGATATTGAATCATCCTTGCATTCCTGGGATAAATCCTTCTTGGTCATGGTGTATGATCTTTCTGATGTACTGCTGAATCCAATTTGCTAGAATTTTGTTGAAGATTTGGCATCTATGTTCATGAGGGATATTGGCCTGTAATTCTTATTCATTGTGTTGTCTTTATCTGGTTTTGGTATTAGGATGATGCTGGCTTCAAGGGAGCTTGGAAGTGTTCCTTCTTCTTGAATTTTTTTTGGGTAGTCTGAGGAGATAGGTTTTAATTCTTCATTGAATGTTTGGTAAAACTCCCCTGTGTAGCCATCTGGCCCTGAGCTTTTGTTTGCTGGAAGCTTTTTGATGACTGCTTCGATTTCTTTCATAGTTATTGGCCTATTGAGATGTTTAGATTCTTCTTGATTGAGTTTTGGAAGATTATATTTTTCTAGGAATATGTCCATTTCCTCCAGGTTGTCCAGTTTCTTGGAATAGAGTTGTTCGTAGTATTTTTTTTAACAATCCTTTGTATTTCAGTGGGGTCTGTTGTTATTTCACCTCTATCATTTCTTATTTTGTTTATTTGGATCCTTTCTCTTTGCTTCTTGGTGAGCCTAGCTAGAGGTTCATCAATCTTGTTTATCCTTTCAAAGAACCAGCTCTTCGTTTTGTTGATCTTTTGTATTGTTTCTTTGGTGTCTGTATCGTTTATCTCTGCTTACACTGGGCTTTTCTTGTTGCTCTCTTTCTAGCTATTTGAGTTGTAGGGTCAGATAATTTATTACCATTGTTTCTTATTTTTTGCAGTAGGCTTGTACAGCTATGAACTTCCCTCCTAAGACTGCTTTCACTGTGTCCCATAGATTTTGGATTGTTGTGTTTTCATTATCATTTTTTGCCATGATGTTTTTTATTTCTTCCTTGATCTCTCTGGTTACCCAATCATTTAGTAGAGTGCTGTTTAGTCTCCATGTGTTTGATTTCTTTGGATTGTTTTTATGTAGTTGATTTCTTAGTTTTATGCCACTCTGATCTGAGAAGATGCTTGATATGATTACTATCTTCTTGAATTTGAAGAGACTTTGCCTATGACCCAACATATGGTCTATCTTGGAAAATGGCCCATGTGTACTTGAGAAGAAAGTATATTCTGTGGCTTTGGGGTGAAGTGTTCGGAAGATGTCAATTAATTCCATCTGGTCTAATGAGTCATTTAGGATTGATGTTTCTTTGCTGACTTTTTGTTTAGAGGATTTGTCCACTGTTGACAGTGGGGTATTAAAGTCTCCTACTATGATTGTATTGCTGTTAATTTCTCCCTTGATATCCTCCAGGAGTTTTTTTTTTATGTGTTTTGGTGCTCCTGTATTGCGTGCGTATATGTTTACCAGAGTTATTTCTTCTTATTGGATTGCTCTCTTTAGTATTATGAAGTGGCTTTTGTTATCTCCTGTTTTGTCCTTCACTTTGAGATCTAATTTGTCAGATATAAGTATTGCTGCCCCAGCTTTTTTTTTTTTCTTTTCCCATTTCCATTTGCCTGAAAAACCGTTTTCCATCCCTTCAACCCTTGGTTTGTGTGCGTCTTTTTTTCTGAGGTGGGTTTTTTGTAGACAGCAGATACATGGGTCATGTTTTCTTATCCAATCCATTACCTTATGTCTTTTGATTGGGGCATTTAATCCATTTACATTTAAAGTTAATATTGATAGGTACTTATTTGTTGCCATTTTTATTCTTTACTTCCGTGTTCCTTCTTCACTTCCTATTTCTCTTTTTTTTACAGCAGACCCTTTAGCATTTCTTCATTGCTGGTTGGTGGTAATAAATTCCCTTAGTCCTTTTTTGTCGGTGAAGCTCCTTATTTCCCTTCAATTATGATTGATAGCCTTGCTGGGTACAGTATTCTTGGATTCAGACACTTCCTTTGCATGACTTTGTATATTTCATTCCATTCCCTTCTGGCCTGATGAGTTTCTGTTGAGAAATCAGTTGCTAATCTAAGGGTGGTTCCTTTGTAGGTAACTTTCTGTCTGTCCGCTTTGAAGATACTTATTTGTTGCTGGTGTTTGCCAATTTAATTATAATGTGCCTTGGCATCGGTCTTTTGGGGTTCATTTTGCTTGGGACTGAGTGGGTTTCTTGGATTTGTGTGGGTTTTTTTCTTCTCTATGTTAGGGAAGTTTTCTGTCATTATTTCCTTAAACTGGTTTTCTATTCGTTGCTCAGTTTCCACTCTTTCTGGAACCCTTATTATGCGGATGTTGTTTTCTTTTGTGTTGTCCCAAAGTTTCCTTAGGCTCTCCTCCAGCTTTTTAATTATTTATTTTTTTTAGACGCTGATCTATTTCCTGTTTTTTCCTACCTTGACTTCTAGCTCACTGATGTGGTCCTCTGCTTCTTCTAGTCTACTTCTGATGCTTTGTATTGAGTTCTTTACAGAAGCGATGTCATTTTTTATTTCTTCTTGGTTCTTCTTCATTTCCTTTTGGTTCTTACTCATATTGTCGAATTTGTCTTCCATTCTTTTCATCCACCTTATGACTATTTCTCTGAATTCTTTCTCTGGGAGGTTGCTTTCCTCCATTTCATTTACAGTGGTACCTCGAGATACGAGTTTAATTCGTTCCGTAACCTTGAGACGTGGGAAACTATGAGACGCTCGAGTCGTGGTAAACTGGTGGGTCATGTGCAGCCAGCCGATCCTCGCGATTACTCCTATCTCAAATGTTGCTCGTATTTCAAAGCAAAAATCGCTCACTCGATGGATCGTATCTCAAAAATCTCGTATGTTAGGGCACTCGTATCTCGAGGTACCACTGTACTTCCTTTTCTGTTGATGACTGCTTTTCTTTCATATGCTTGCTGTTTCTTTGTCTGTCCCTGGTCTCTCTTTTCTGGGTGGCTGGTTATGTAGGTCTCTCTCTCCTGCGTTGATTTAAAGGCACAAAATACAACACAACCAGGCACAATGCACACGGTACTGAACAGAAATGCATTCATGATATTAATAGCCACAAATAAAGGTGAGCACCAGATAGAGACAAATTAGGGGATAGGAGAGAAAAGAAAAGAAAGGAGTGCCAAAATGAAATTGGGAGAATGGATAAATAAGAAAAGAAAAGTAAAAGAGAAAAGAGAATAAGAAAGAAAAGGGGAACAAAAAATAAATATGGGGAGATAACTCCAATAGAACAGCCACTAATCCCAACAAATGCTAGCAATAATTACCTGGAGATTAATACAAACAACAACTAATATCAAGGGAGGCATGGGAAAACAGAAGTAAAAAACAAACAAAAACACAGCAAACAAAATAAAGAATAAGCAAAACAATTTCCCTAAAATGTATAAAAAATTGATATAATCAACATTGAAGCAAACATCAACAAAAGGACAGAGAAAAACAATTTTTTTTGATAGTGAAGACAGAAGAGAGAGGTGTGTATGGACTTGGAACAGGGGTTTGGAAATTAAATATATAAGTAGGGTGAAATTTAATGGGGAGTAAAAGAATAGAGAAAATCTAAAGTAGGAAAAGGTAAGAGAAACAGGCCAACAAAAGGGGAGAAGTTAGGAAGAGAGTAATGGCATAATAGAGTTGAGATAGAGTAAAATGATGGTAAAGGAAAGATGAAAATAGAATGGAGAACTCCAATCCCAAAGTAAAATAAAGAGAAAATAAAATGGCACTTTTTTTCCCCAAAAGATAAAATAGTAGTAGTAATACTACTGATTGAAAATAAAAATGTAATAAATAGGTAAAATCAAGTGAGGAAAAAGGAAAAAAATTAGTTTCTTAAGTAAAAGATGAAAAAAAAAAAAGAATGTGCAGTAGTGAAGTTCATTCACTTTATTGTTCTGTCTGTCACACCTGTTTTCCAGTGGGGACAGTAATGCAGATTCCTGAATTACCCTGTTGCTCAGTGTTGTAAGCTAGTCCTGATTTTTAAGCAGGCGGTGTGTCTTAATCTCTTTATTCTTTTATTTGTGATTACACAAGAATTAATTTGTGATTCAGCTTCTGGGTGGCAGTGTTTCTGGATTGACCTCCAAGACTATAGGTCCTTTCTAGCCTGTGCTCAGACCCTCCTTTCCCTGTAGCACTCAGTACTGGTTTGTGGGAGTGGGCTGCTCCAGAGCTGATTCTCCTACGGTGACCCCCTGCTCCAATCCCCATGTTCCAGAAAAAAAACTTTCTCCTGCAGTCTTCCAGGGTGTCCCAAACTGAGTGATTCTATGTATTGGGCTCAGCAATCAGAAGCCAGGATCTGAAGAGGAAAGAGCACAAGTCTGTGCAGTCTGCCTTCCCTGCTCTTGTCCAAGCTGCCGGCACACTTTAATAACTCCCAGGCTGTCCTTTTGCGTCAGATCAAAGAGGGTTGCTTTCTAGAGATCCCGTTAGCAGGTCTGAGGACCCCCTTGCACATTCATGGATCATGCAAGCCCCAACAGCCACGGATTTCTCTAAGTGCAGATTTCCTCCAGTCCTCCAGCTTACGCAGTGCGCAAAGCTCTGTATCCTGTGGGACCAGAGACCTCACCTTATGCCAGGCGAAATCCGACCTTTCCTTATGGAATATAGAGCTCCTCTGCATCCAAGTGTTCATGCCAACTGGGGACTGGTGTTCTGGGGCTCGCAGCTGTTCGGTAGATGCCACAGTTAGAGATTTTCAGGCTTCCATAAACATCCACTTTCCCCTTCAAGATGACGCGGTCTCTGCGTCAGAGCTGGTGGCTCTGGGAGAAAAACCCAGCAGTAGTGGGGCTGCCCAGTCAGGGGAACCCCATCCACCAGTCCCCCATCTTCTTCTGGAGTATATCTGTCCCTTGACTTGCCAACAAACACTCTCAGTGGGATCCTCAGCTGTTCTCTTTGTCTGCTCAGACACGTCCGGCTATTCTGCCACCATCCCCCCCACCCCCCATTTAAAATTTTAGCTTAATAGAACATCTGAGCTATCTTGTGTCAACTTTTTTTTTTTTTTTTGAGTATTTTTCCTTTGAGTCATACTTTCCTATATCTTTGAATGCCTAGTGAGTTTTTATTGGGATTTGGATATTGTGGGTAATATATTATTGAAAATTTGGATTCTCTTTATCTGCAGACTCTTTAATTATTGTTCTAGGGGCAGTTAAATTACTGGTTGATTGATTACCCTTTTTTTTTTTTTTTTGGTAAGCTTGTTTTTACACTTACTTAGGGATGGTCTGTGGAAAGCCTAAGGTATTTCCCAAGCCTGTAACTTGGTTGGACTTAACTTCTAAACTGTGTTTCTTGAAAGATCAAATGAAGGTTTGGTTTTAGGCTTTGTTAGGACAAGATAGGCCTAGGGTAGAAGTTTTTCCATCTATAGTTATTTTCCTTTAAGGTGTGGCCTTTCTGGTTTCTTAGGTAGATGCCTGGGAGGTGAACAAAGTCCCTTCCCCCCCTGGCTCAGCTGGAATTCTGTCTGCCAGAACTGCTTGACCTCTCGTTTTTTTCTTCCGTAGTCAACTTTATAGCAGCTGCAAGACCTTATTCTGTGCACCTGTAGCACAGACATTGCACATGGATTTGTGAGGGATTCACTTATTCCTCCACCTCTCTCTGCACAATTCCTTCTATTCCACGACCCTGTTCCATAGATTCCAGAAGCTTAATAGTTCCAGCCCTGATTTCTGCTTGGTCTCTAGCTCTCTGTTCCAGTTATCATGAAATTGTCTACAGACAGAGAGGCAGGGTGATTGTAATTCTCTCCAAAGGACTGTAGAATTTCTCTGAAAGATGAGTTTGACAAAGGTTTTCTAATGACTGCATACAGTTGCCCCATACATTTTTGTCTTGTTTATAGATTTTGGTAGTAGGGTAGTGTGGTACCCATTACTCTGTCATGGTTGCGAGTGAAAGTTTTCTTTGACCCACTTTAATATTTTTTACCCCCTATTGCAGTTTTGTGTATGTAGTTAGAGAAGGATATTTGTGAATTATTTTTGAGCATTGATATGGTTTAAGAGAGGGTGGTTGCTTAAAACCTGATGTCAGGCATTTTTATTAAAGAGTAAGATGGTTTATAATGATGTTGAAAATATTTTCTTAAAGAAATAGTTTCTTGGAATTTGGCCTTTAAATGAAAAATTGGATGGATTGATGAATATCTGTAAATAAGCTTCAAAGTAGCTATTTGCAATCTTAGATATATAAGTACCTAGAGAGCTTAAAATATTACTGATGCCTTAGTGCTACTCCAGACTGGTTAATAAGAATCTTATATTACATTTTGGACATCAGAATCTTTAAAAGTATTTTAAGAATACTGGTAAACGATCCTAGATGGTTTTAGTTTCTCAGTGAAAGTTGAGAACCTTAAGAAGAACCTTTGCCAAACTCATTTTTGTTTTTCCTGTAAATTCTTCTAAAGTTAAAAAAGCTTTTCAGATGAGATCCAAATAGCTGGTAGAAATGACATAAATTCATATCTGCTCTCAGTCCTCTCAGGAGCTAGGTTTAGAGCTATGATAACAAATCAAGGTTTCCTATGTACGCATATTGTTTTTATAAGGTACATTTATCATCAGAGAGAAAGCTTGTTAAACTTTTGCTAATATTTGGATTAAAAAAAAAGTCATCCTGAATCAGAACTCTAATGTAAGAGCACTTGAACAGTTTTTAAGTTATTTTTTAAAATCTTACAATGGCTTTTCAGGATTGGGTCACATGGAGAGGTGTTGGTAATTAAAAGTTGCTATTGACGTAATGTATGTGTGGCTAGCATATAATGCTGATCATTTAAGTAAGCTTTCAAGATTTACCTGTGCAGCAGTTTCTTGTTTCCAAAATCTTAATAATTTCCTATTTTAAATGTAGTTTTTGTTTTGGCTTTAGGTACCAGTTTTTGGAAGAAGCTTTTCAAAACCAGAAAGGTGCAATTGAGAATCTATTAGCTAAGCTTCTTGAGAAGAAGAATTACGTTCATTTTGCAGCTACTCAGGTGCAGAATAGGTAAGCGTCATGCCTTAAAACTATAATTTCACTGAAAGGATTATTAAATACAGTGGGTTCAGTTGAAATTTAAAAAAAATATTAATATTAAGCATATTAAAAATATTAGTTTTGGGGAGGGGTAAATGGTATAAGTTTGAGTTTGGAGCATATTTGTTAATTCAGTAAAACCTAATTGACCAAATTTTTGAATAGTCTTAGGATACATCTTTGACTGTTTTGTAATTCATAAGACTCTAGTCTTTGTAAAACTTAGTTAAATGTGAAAAATGCAATAAATATGTAGGTAGTTGAATAATAAATTAAAAAAATAATAATTCTCACTTGATAAGTTTTTATTGTGAGAGAGAGACAGAGAGAGAGAAACATCTATTGAGAGAGAACCATTAATTGGTGGTCTTCTGTACGCTCCCCAGCTGGGGATAGAACCCATACTTAGGTATGTGCTCTGACTGGGAATCAAACCTGCATCCATATGGTGTACAGGACAGCGGTCCAAACAATTGAACCACTTGGCCAGGGCTGAATTATAAAATTTAACTAGAGACTCTGGAAGGCACAGGAGAGAGGATATGAAGAGGGTGGACAAATATATTTTCTCATCTGTAAAACAAGCATTAAAAAGAGTACTTCTCTTAAAGTATTATTATAAGATGAATATATAGCACCTAGTAAACTCAAATTTTTATTGTTGCCATTATTTTTATCAATTATACCATTAGTATTTAAAAAATTAGATGTTGGTTCATTTCTAAATAAACCAACTTTATTGATAAGGCAAATATGAATAACTTTCGTAAGTGAATAGATTAATAAAATAAGGGTCTTTAATGTAGGAGGATTAACACTTGGAGCTGGCATAATTAAAACTTGCATATTTCTGGATTTATGATTAGAGTTGATAGATGCTGATACAGATTCACAAATACAAGGACTTTTAGGTACTCTTGGAATATTAAAATTCTCTTACGATTATTTAAGAGGCACCTAAAAAATAATAACTACATGAATGAATGGTACATTAAATGTTAGAAAATACTAAATTATATATTGGACAGTAAGGTGGCAGAATTATCATCTTAAGAAGTTGCACATATATGTAAATACACAGACATACTAATCATGGATGGTTAGTTCTTATGGATATGTCAGGGTTTATGTCAGGGTATGTTGATATACTGTGGATGATATTGGAGATGGTAACTGTCTTCTCAAAAATTACAGATGGATGTTCTTTTTAGAGAAAGGATGAGTTGATTCACATGGCAGTCTCATATTTTTGTCTATGTTTTATACATATTTTGTACATATGTTTCTGAATTTAGAGAAGTAGAGCAATAAGTTTATAAGATTGCAGAGGGTTGGGGAAATTGATGACTTCATCTTCAGAAAACTTTTAAAAAAGGTATTAATGATGCTTCTCCTCTTAGACATTTTTTGGTGACGTTTCTCCATTTTTCAATGTACATTCATATTTTTCTTCCTTCAAAATTGAACATATAGTAGACATGCTTAAGTCCAATGAGATTCTGACTCTGGCTAAATGCTCTCTGCTTTCACCATGCTTAATGATTTCAGTCTTTGGCCAAAATCATTTTAAGTTTGAGTCCCATATGTCTTACCATTAGTAATCAGTGTTCTCATTTAAAAAAATGACTTTAAGGACAGAATTGAATAAAATTTTTAAATAAGTGCCCAAACAAGCGCTGATATACAGACAAAGGAGAGAAAACTATGTTATTATGATTAAGTGTATTAAAGTCCTCAGATTTGAATTTGGCAAATAAAGGTCAATTTATGGGTTGAAAGTGTGGATGGTTTGTACAGAAGTAGAGTGAATAAAAGTTGAAGGCTTCCTTCTAATGGTTGTTTAACATTTTATTTATTCATATTGGTGGGATTTTCCCCTATTTATTTTGTAAATAAAATATGTAACCAAAACTTTTCTGACCACAGTGGGAGCTTATGCATCCCGCAGCTATTTTAAAAGAATGGATTGAAAATGTTTTATGCCTTTAACTGTATACAATAAACCATTTTGAGAAGGTTTATGAAAGGGCATATTAGAACCCATATTTGAAATGGTTAAGTTATAAATGAAAATTAATGCTTCTAAACTTAATTCCTATTATTTGAAAAGATAATTATTGGTTGTGATATAGTTTTTTTTGCACATTGTTCTTCAAAAGCATTAAGAATAAATAGAACCAGTGTGCCAGATTTGATACCAACAAATCATTGATGTCAGATATTTGTATATAACATTCATGTCATGGGAACTAAAGGAGATTACCAACTAGATCAATAAACTGGCCTTTATGAATTTAATTTAAAATGACTGAATATTTAATCCATTCTTTGTCCATATACATAACTTGCTTGGGCCAAAATGAGTGATCAGGTCTGCTGAAACATAAGTAGTACATTTTGACAAAGATTTAATTTTAATTGCTCGGTTAAGTGCCCAGTTGAATTTCTGTAAGTTGATGATTTAAAGATAAATTGATAACCTAATGATGCATTTCTCTTATTCAGGATAAAAGAAGTAAATGAGACTAACAAACGAGTAGAACAGGAAATAAAAGTGGCCATTTTCACCCTTATCAATGAAATTAATAAGAAAGGAAAATCTCTCTTACAGCAGCTAGAGGTACGGTTCAAAGCCAAAATCAAACAAAAACTGCTTCTGTTGATCTTTAGCTGTTTTTTAATGTTTATTGAAAAGTCTTTTAGATTGGTTTGGGGGGGTACGGAAGTAAACTTAAAAAAAATATTTTTTTAAATGTCCTATTGGAAAATAGACCCCCCCCTTTTTTTTTTGAGGTAGTTACTTTGCACCACAATTTAATACCACTGATTTTAGCTGTATAAATTAGTATTGTCCTCTTAGGAATGAAAGAATTATTACTAAAATGTGATGTAACTGAAGACAAAGCTAATCCATCACATTGTGTCTCCTTCCCTCTCTCCCCTTCTCCCAGATTCTCAATTTTAACTTTTACATACATATGACTGTATATTGGGAGTTTGCTTGAGTCATTTGCATGTTTCACTTAATTTAAAAAATTTCCCATGATTTTGCAAAATGTGCTGCTCATTTTGAAATTTGTAAACTTTATAAAATAGATTTTTACTGATTTTTTAAAGAAAGTGAGGGAGAGGGATAGAGAGAGAGAAACCTCAGTGAGAAACATCAGTGACCGCCTCCTGCACACCCCAATTGGGGACTGAATGCACAGCCGGGCATGTTCCCTGACTAGGAATCCAGCCAGTCAGTGACCTCTTGGTTTATGGGTGGATGATAACCACTGAGCAACACTGGCTGGGCAAAATTTGTAAACGTTAAACTTACTGATAATTTTGTTATATTAGGTCTTTGTTTTATATATTTGAGATTAATATGTAGAATTCAATCAATTTGTGAAACCCAAACTAGTTTTAATCAAAGATTGATCATCTCTACTGACTATAATTGGTTGGTTCTCAAAATTTTGTGCTCTTAAGTAGGCTTACATGCTAAGGGGTATATTTTCTGCACTGTTGAACAGATACTTTTTCCAGTGATTTAAAATATATATATATTATTATTGATTTCAGGAAGGGAGAAGGAGAGAGAGATAGAAACATCAATGATGAAAGAGAATCATTGATTGGCTGCCTCCTGCACGCCCCCCCAGTGGGGATCAAGCCCGCAACCCAGGCATGTGCCCTTGGCCGGAATCGAACCTGGGACCCTTCAGTCCGCAGGCTGATGCTCTATCCACTGAGCCAAGCCGGCTAGGGCTCCAGTGATTTTTAGAGAGAGTGGAAGGGAGGGAGAGAAAAAGAGCGAATATTGATGTGAGGGACACATTGATTGGTTGTCTCCTGCACGTGCCCCTACTGGGGGGCAGAGATTGAACCTGCAACCTAGGTATGTGCCTTGATTGGGAATCGAACCTGCAGTCCTTTGGTCTGTGGGCCGATGCTCTAATTGCTGACCCACACCAGTCAGGGCCTACATGAGTATTTTTTGATTACTTTATTACTAGTAACCTCATTACTATTAATCTCAAATTTTCCATAGTAGATTTTTTCCTGTTCTATTTCCTCATAGAGTACTTAGAAATATTAGACATATAATTACATGTAAATGAAAGAAATTGTCAGTGTAGTGTTATTTCTGAATTTCTTCTTTCCATTGAGGCACCTTGTGAGATTAAACGTTCTCTAACATAATGTTAGAGTTGATGATCTCTTTCCTATTACACATCCAGCCAGTTGCATTTAACCCTGATAGATTTTTGTTTTCAAAAGGAACAGAGAGAACAGTGGGCATGTGATGATTTTTTATATTTTTTAATTTACTGTAAATACATTTTAACGATAGGTCTAAAATAATGTCTTTAAACCATTTCAAGAACTTTAGAATTAAAAGATGCCTCTTAATGCTAAAATATACATACCTAATATTAAATCTAATGTGCTGATAATTTAAACAATAGATGTTTTCTAGTGTAATATGTCTTTAAACTTACAAAATAGAGTTTTTCCTAAGTTTTATAAGAGGGAAGATTTCCAGGGAAGTTGTCAAACTTGTCAGTCAAATACTATTATTCATTGATTTTATATTATAAAATGGGCATCTTGTTTCCTTAGAGAAAAAATTGTCTAATAAATCAAGTTGAGTTCTTTTGTAAAAAAAGAAAAAGAAAAAGTGGTTAAGAGCGAAGTAGATAGGTTGTTTGGTGTGCTGAATGTCAAAGGACAGGACATTATCCTTCCTGGGACTTTTATTTCCCAAAAGCAGTTTATTTTTTTCCTTTGCAGCATTTTTTCTCAATTAGTCTTTCCTTCAACCCTCACTCACTTGTTCTTTATGAACTTTTGTCAGATCAAAATTTTCCCTCATCTCTGAGAGCTGTGGAATTCATCTTTCTCATTTTGTCTGAGTATTTTAGAGATTTTAACATCAGCTTCATGCTACATCAGTAGTTGGCACTGGTAACAGAAAGTCGTCTTCGGCCTGAAAAGTGTAGCGAGTTAAGATTATATAACATTATTTCTAAAAGTCAACTCATGATGCTATAGACTCTGTATAATGTATTATTAGCACAGTTATTTTTCAACCTTTTTCATCTTACGACACACATAAAGTAATAACAATTCTTCGGCACATAAAAAAATAGATTTTTTGCTGATCTCACCCCCCAAAAAAGATATAATTTGGATTTATTTACATTAGGTGGCTATTGTGATGGCTCTTGTCATTTTTTACTTGACATTCTAAGGGAAAAGGGGACAGGTATTCCATGTTCTAAAAATTCTTGTGGCACATCAGTGTGCTTGCTGGGTGTGGCACACTGGTTGAAAATCTCTGGATTAGCCTGATAGTATAACAAAGACATCTCATCTTTTGAAGGAAAAAAGTGATAAAAGTAGCAATTTCTGTAGAGTATTTTTAACCTTTATTGATTTCAGAGAGGAAGGAAGAGGGAGAGAGAGAGAAACAGCAGTGATGTGAGAGAATCATTGATCAGTTACCTCCTGCACATCCCCTACTGGGGATTGAACCCGAAGCTTGGGTATGTGCCCTGACCAGGAATCTAACCATGACCTCCTGGTTCATAGGTCAACACTCCACTACTGATCCACACTGGCCAGGCAGTACTGTGTTCATTTTTAATAGAAGTAATGACTTGACGTTTTCATATAGAATTCTTGGGTGAACCTCTTGTTCTGTTTCAGACGGTAACGAAAGAAAGACAGATGAAGTTAATACAGCAGCAGAATGACATCACAGGCCTCTCCCGGCAGGTGAAGCATGTTATGAACTTTACAAACTGGGCAATTGCCAGTGGCAGCAGCACAGCCCTACTGTACAGCAAGCGATTGGTGAGACACAGTCTTTTTATTTTTATTTAATAAATCTTTATTGTTCAGATTATTACAATTGTTCCTCTTTTTTCTTCCCATAACTCCCCTCCACCTGGTTCCCACCCCATCATCTAAAACCACAGGCATTAGTAAAGTTGAGAACCACTGCTCCCACCAGAGAAAGCCAGCGGCACAATCAGCAGTCAGTCCTCTCTGCGTGCACTCCTCCCTTTTCCCAACAGTCCAGACTTCCCCTGTATGAGTCTCACTCAGACCTGGGGTTCAGTGCAGTCGGAACCAGGGTTCAGTGCAGTCGGGAGTTTCTGTCTCCCTCCCACTAGAAGAAGCCAGCCAGGCACTCTGCCACCCGTCCTCTCCACGCGGGTATTTCTGTAACTTAGCTTTTTGCAGCTCCTCTGAGTCTCTGTGAGCCCCTCTCTTTCCTTCTAGTTGTAGAATTTTCACTCAGCCAGCTTTCCTGTGGTTTTGGATGATGCCTGTTCTGTCTTTTAGCTGTAGTTTTGAAATTGTACGAGGTAGCAGATCAGGTGTTCACCAGTGCTGCCATCATGGTTTCTCTCCAACACATATTGTCTTTATTTTTCTTTAGGTTGACTTTATTATGCATTCAGGAACTGCACCTGTTTAAAGTGTAGATTTTTGAATTTTGGCAAATGTATTCACCACCACAGTAAGATAATAGAAAATCTCCATCACCCACTGAAGTTTCTTGTTCCCCTCTACCCATACCCTAGGCAACTTTTAGTCTGATTTGTGTCTTTTCTAGAATTTCATGTAAGTGGAATCATACAGGATTCTGTTTTGAAGATACCTAGTATTGTATGTGGTTTATCATCAGAAATGGCAGAAATGCAAGCATGTGCATTTGATTGCTGATATAGGTAGATTTTGACACACTGACAGGTAGTTGCTTTTTTCATTTGAGACTGACATTGTGGGGCTACATGAGCTTTTATGTCTTTATCTTACATTTTTCTAAGTGATATTTAATTTTAAGACTAATGTGACTTTTTCCCTTTTAAGATTACTTTTCAATTGCGCCATATTTTGAAAGCTCGTTGTGATCCCGTCCCTGCTGCTAATGGAGCAATACGTTTTCATTGTGATCCCACCTTCTGGGCAAAGAATGTAGTCAATTTAGGTAAGAAATAATTCGTTTTATGAATATAACTTGGAACACTGAATTAGGAGAAAGTATGTAAAGTAAATTTTATATACTGAAAGTTTTTTAACTTCACTCTTGGAAAATGTTTTTCATTGGAAACTCAAACTATATGTTCATTATGTCTTTAAGAATGTTGAGAGTCTCCTGTATAGTTTTTAAAAACGTGTACCATTTTTAACATTTCTTCACATCTGTTAAATTGACATTGATTCTTTCATTGAAGCTTAGCAAACGGGTCTTCATTCTTTGGAAGAATTTCTTAGATGCTTAGTAGTTGGTATATTAATTGAACCAAATTGTCCTCTAGAGGAGTACGTTCAGGATGCTGATGTGTCTGAAAGTTGTGTCCTGAGGAATGTTGGAAAGATAAAAGTAGCTCTTTCACATGGAAGAGAAATGGACTTTGCTTTTGTTACTTCACAGTGTAGATCTAAGGACTATACGTGGAAGTTACAGAGCGACAGATCAATAGCTCAGTTTAAAAACAAGGCAAAACCCCCAAAACTTTCCCAACAATCAGAACTATGTATAGAAGCTATCAAAGCAGAAGTGGACAGCCTTCTATGAAAAAGTGTTTGTGTATATTCAGATTTGGCTAAAGCCTTAGATGAGGCATCAGCAAACTGTTTTTGTGTGGCATGATAGCTAAATTTATTTATTTTTTTTACATTTTAAAGGGCTGTAAAAGCAAATAAATAAGAAGGACATATGACAGTTCTTATGAAGCCTAACTTGACCTTAGATCAAACCTTCCTAAAATTTGCCTGCTGTTTTTAGAAAGCAATGGACTCTGATTTGGATCGGGGAAGGGAGAGAGCAATATTGGGATATTGATGTGAGAAATTAGGAAAATTGTTATTTCTAAGAACATAAGTGGTTTAAACACTCAGGATTTCTACAGAAGACAGTTTTATAGCAATGCAATACTCTGCCCTGCATATTTTGGCAATTGAAAAGCAAGTGGAATCAGCAATAGTAATCTTGAGTATCCTTGAGCCTTGTCAAAGGAGAATTGATTTAGACCAGCGGTCACTAACCTTTCAGACTTTACTGACCACCAGTGGCCTGCAGACCACCAGTTGGTGACCACTACTACAAAGGTTTCCTTAACCAGTCGTTTCCAGTCTTTTGGCCCTCACGGACCATTAGTGTCCCATGGACCACCCGGTTGGCAACTGCTGATTTAGACTGGATGGGCTTCCTCTAATAACATCTCTTTCAACTCTTAAATTTTCTGTAAATGTATGTAAATGAAGCATAAGGGCAGGTATATATCTGAGCAACCAAAAGCCTATTATTTCCCTATTAGGTTTCTGATCTTTATCATCTTTAACCTAGCTCCCATCCCTGCTATGCTATTGAAAGCTTTGAGTGCTGAGGGTTGTCAGAGGAAAGGAAAAGATTTTGATTAATCCACAAAGTAGATGATTTATTTGATTATATGCAAATTATTCTCATTTTTTAAATTCTTCAGGTAATCTAGTAATAGAGAGTAAACCAGCTCCTGGGTATACTCCTAATGTTGTAGTTGGGCAAGTTCCTCCAGGGACAAACCACATCAGTAAAACTCCTGGACAGATTAACTTAGCACAACTTCGACTCCAGCACATGCAACAGCAAGTGTATGCACAGAAGCATCAGCAGTTGCAACAGATGAGGATACAGCAACCACCTGCGCCTGTATCCACAACAACAACAACGACACAACAGCACCCACGACAAGCAGCCCCTCAGATGTTACAACAACAGGTGAGAAGCATTATATCCCTACGTTATTGGTACACATTGGGAAGACCTCAGGGCCACCCTGTGTCCTCTATAAATGAGTTACATATTCAGCATGAGAGCATGGAGAAAACCGGAAGGTCAGAGTTTAAATATTTGTTCTGGGCATCGCAGGGATGTTGGGAAGTGTGAGGAAGAGCAGTAAGTAAATACTTACCATGGGAAGCAGAATGAACGCACTAGTACACAAGTTTTTATTCCTCCAAACCAGATCTGTTTTTTAATTTGGGAATTGAGGGCCAGGCAGAAGCCCAAGAGAGGATTCCCCAAACCAGATCTTTTTTGTTTTGTTTTGTTTTGTTTTGTCTGACCTTGCCATCCTTTTTATTCAGGTTTGGGACATACGCAAAGCCCTCAGGCAGGCAGTTCCAGTAACAGGCAGACTATCTTATCAGTGATGATTTACATGATTGTTTGGTAGGGAAGTTGCTTCAGCTATCATTGTCTCAGATAGATAAGGAGTGGTTGGCTCTGACCTTTTAGAGCTTCAAGGTTGACCAGCCTTCTGGGTTCCTTGTCCACACCTTTCTGCTAGTGAGGACAATGGTCAACTTCGGACATCTCCCTCGTTTCTTTTCTTTAAAAAATCTTGCATCTGCAGATGATTGTGGGCTTTGCGTGCGGTGAATTTACCTCACTTTTTTTCGGTGAATTCTTCCCTTCCTATGCACTAGGTGGAAATATCATCTCCTCCAGATGCCCCACAGCGAAGGCGCCAGTTGCGAGTATCCCCCCACGTCCCTCGTGGTTCAGGGTTCAGGTTCAGGTTTCGGGTTCTGGAGGAGGCCACACACAAATGAAAGAGACTAAACAAGAGAGTATAAATTTGGGAATTGGGGGCCAGGTGGAAGCCCGAGAGAGGACTTCCCAAACTAGATCTTCTTTATTTTACACATGTGATTTTGGGTCAAAGAGCCAGATTATTTTTGCCCAATACTGATAAATATATATTTTTAAAAAATATATTTTTATTGATTTCAGAGAAGAAGAAAGAGGGGAGTTAGAAACATCAACGATGAGAGAGCAATGATTGATTGGCTGCCTCCTACATGCCCCACACTGGCGATCAAGCCCACAACCTGGGCATGCCCTGACCTGGACATGTGCCCTGCCTGATAATCGAACTGTGACCTCCTGGTTCATAGTTCCTAGCTCAACCACTGAGCCACGCTGACTGGGCCTGATATATTCTTTAGACATTTGTTCAAATCATTCCCATTCCCTATCCATATCAGAGCTGTTAATCCAGGGTTGGTTAAGTTAATGGTTTTAAACACACACATACACTGAGAGAAGGGGCTTGGAGCTAGAGATGAGAATAATGATTTACACTTTTTATTTTATATCCTTCTGTATCCTGACTAAGGTCTTTTTATATAACGTTTAATGATTGAAAATAAATCTGTAAAAATATAATTATATAAATGCAATTTCTACCCTTTGTAGCCTCCAAGATTGATCAGTGTGCAAACGATGCAAAGAAACAACATGAACTGTGGAGCTTTCCAAGCGCACCAGATGAGGCTGGCCCAGAATGCTGCCCGAATCCCAGGGATACCCAGGCACAGCGGCCCTCAGTATTCCATGATGCAGCCACACCTCCAAAGACAAGTATGCCTAGAGTTACATTTGTAAGAATCATACAATTTTAAAACTAAAAGACATCATTTTTCTCGATCAGTTGGTGGGGGGAAGTCACTAATACTGTACTTTTGAGAATGAAGACATACAATTTTGTATTCAATTTTAACAACTTCGTTGGTGCCAGTAAGCCCTCTGTATACTATGGGATGAGGGCCCTGATCTAGTCCAGCCAATTCATGTGATAGTTCTGAATAACAAAGGAGCTTGTTATTTATCCCCAGTCACAAGAGGTAATGGTAGAAATAAGATGAGATCCATAGTTTCCAGAAATGTTCCTCTGCTCTTTTAATATGACACTTGAACCCAATACATAAAAAAGGACTTTGAGAACAAAACAGCGTACTTTTTAAATTTTATTTTTACTTTTTTGCTTCTCTCTATTTAGCATTGTTCTTTTTAGGATGAAGATACACCCATCCTTAAAAATAAATGTATTTAGGGACATGTTTTCTACTCTTTGTTTGAATAGTAGGTTATCTTTGTATAGGAGGCATGATTCTAAAATGAAGCTATTTTGACATAGGATTTCTCGTTATGAAAAAATGCAGTTCATTTTGTAACAGTTGGAGTGATGTTTCTTTTAAAGGTTTTTTTTAAAAAAACAGTTAAAAAAATTTTTATTGATTTCAGAGAGGAAGTTAGAGGGAGAAACATCAATGACGAGAGAGAATCATTAATCAACACCCCTACCCGGGTTTCGAGCCTGTAACCCAGGCATGTACCCTTGACCGAATCAAATATGGGACCCTTCAGTCCAAAGGCCAACACTCTATCCACTGAGCTAAACTAGCCAGTGTTCTTTTAAAGGTTCTTAAAATACCATCAGAATGACTGGGAGACCTCATCAGAAATAGATTCTAAGCCATACCCACCGAATCAATTTCTAGGAGGGGGTTATTAATAAATGTGTGCACTCTTACTGACTCTTTCACATCAATCTGCAAACTAAAGTTAACAAATACTGCCCAACTATTTCGGGAAAGGCTTTTGAAGAATAAGTGCTCCCTCACATTTAAAGATTGACATTTAAAAGTTTCATTGTAAGTTTAAGTTTAAATAATTGCAAAAGACTTAATTTCTGGCAAACTATAAATATTGACATTATAAAGTAAAACCCTGACATTTTATTCTAGTAAACGAATCTACTGGTGTCCCAAATAGCACAGCAAGCTCATTTTTCAAAGTTAAAATTTTATGCTGGGACTTGAAAATCTCTTCTACTTTCTCTAGCATTTTATTATAAAAATATATTTATGTTAGATAAAGTTGTAAATCAATCAGTCTTTGCAATTTTTCTGCAGGAAAAAATGTTTATTACAAAATAAAAATAGTTAAATTTCCAGCTACAGTAAGGAAACTAAAACTTTTTCTTTGGACCATATTTATATTACAGCTATTCCTATACAGTTGTTTAAGCAGCATATTTATTTACATACTTAAGAATACTAGGAAACATAAAGAGTAAAATTCTTTTAGATCTGCATTTCTTTTTGAGATGTAGATCTAAAAGAGTCTTTAGTTATATGTGTTTGTTATTGGTAGAGTAAGTCAGAATTCAACATCAGTTTTTATTACTAGCTTTTTTTGTTTTCATGTGATGCTCAGGAGACATGCTCAAAAAATTTGTGTCTGGTAATTTATAAGAATTTCCCTCAATTCTTTGAACGTTTTCTAGGTTATCAAAGCTGAATCTCACAATGAGCTGTCAAAACTTTAAAATATCATCAACTGATGGCTTTTCAGGTTTTCCTTAATTTTTCTTTCTCATCAAATATCAGAACCCACTTAAAAATTTGTTACACAGGTTTTGGTGTCAAGCACTTGATCAACAGTGTGACAGCTTTATTGTACCTTTACTTGTCTCTTGTTTGTTTTTTATCTTGGGGCAATGTGCTAGATAAGATTAGGAATGGGTCAGAGGTGTGCTGTTTTTTTTTTTTTGTGGAGAAGGGTAGTTGCGAAAAGTAGTGAAAAAACCAGATCACAGCACATTCTTAGGTAAATTGGGTTTTCTTGAAAAAAAAGTACATATGATTGAGGATCTGGTCATTCATTACCTTAGAAGTGTTCACATAATCATATACCCCTTAGTACATGGAAAGCCTTCAAGTGTTACTGGGGGGCCAGGTACATCCTTTGGAAGAGTGCAGTCGCTACAGAATCACATGAACCAGCCATCTAAAAACAGTGCCCTGATACTTTAGGGTCCCTACAGAATCCCTGAATTTTAGAATTTTTTAAAAAAATATATATTTTATTGATTTTTTAGAGAGGAAGGGAGAGGAATAGAAAGTTAGAAACATCAATGAGGGAGAAACATCAATTAGCTGCCTCCTGCACGTCCCCCACTGGGGATGTGCCCGCAACCAAGGTACATGCCCTTGACCAGAATCGAACCTGGGACCTTTCAGTCCGAAGGCTGATGCTCCAAACCAGTTTCGGCTGAATTTTAGAATTTTAAATTTTTAAATACTTTAAATGATTTACACTGAGTGGTCAGATTATTATGGTCTCTGAATGCATAATAATCTGACCACTCAGTGTATATCCTATATAATAAAAGACTAATATGTAAATTGTCTCTGACCAGCAGGCAGGCTGGCCAACCGCCCATGTCCCCTCCCCATGGCCAGACCTCACCCATGTACAAATTCATGCACCAGATCTCTAATATATATATACTGAGTGGCCAGATTATTATGCGTTCAGAGATCATAATAATATGACCACTCAGTGTATATGTGTATAGAAATTTGTTTTCCAAAGCTTTCCATCTATATGATCTTAAAAAAATCCTCATAACAGCCCTTACAATGAGACAAATATGTTCATTTTTGTTCATCATTATCCACATTTCTAAATTACTGAGTTATGTCACGTGTTAGAGTCAGGAATTGATGTAATATTTCTCTTCGTAGAGTCATTGTTTACATATAAATTACATAATACACAATTTATTACTTTATTTTAAAAAGTCAAAGAGGAATGATGTTTGAAAACTCGGGGCTTCCAGATGATCTATTTACATGCATCTTTGTTCTGAATAAGATGCCACTGGACTGACAGGTTGAAAGTTATTGTCAAGTTTGGCTTTTCCTAAATACTACACAAAAATGAGTAGGAAAATGAAAAGGCTAAGTTGGATTATTATTGATTTCCTGTATATGTTTGAGAGGCCTTTTTTGTTTCTCCACCATACTTATCAGATACTTACACAACCTTCCTTAAATTAAAAATTGTTGTCAAGATATATTGATATTAGGGTATCTTCACTGATTCAATAATGATAGCATCTTCTTTCCTAACAGCACTCAAACCCAGGGCATGCTGGACCCTTTCCTGTTGTGTCAGTGCACAACACCACAATCAACCCAACCAGCCCGACTACAGCTACTATGGCAAGTGCAAATCGAGGTCCCACCAGCCCGTCTGTTACAGCAATAGAATTAATCCCCTCAGTTACCAACCCAGAAAACCTTCCATCGCTACCAGATATTCCACCCATACAGGTTTGTATTTGAGTTGAATGATTTAAAACCTTGTCTTAATTAGGGATTTTGAGTATATTTTTCTGGTTGTTGCTTTTAAGTTGAGGCATTTTAAATTTAGAATATATTTGAATTTTTAAAAGTTACATGCATTAAAACTAGCAGTCCCCAGTATAACTCCAATATTGTTTTAAAATCATGAATTCATTGGAAATTATTTTAACCTGATTACTTTCCTGATGTTAGGAGAGATCTTTTTTGGCTAAGCAAATTATAGTTGTGTTGGTACTAAGAGTACTGGACTATATGGAAATTTTTGGAATATGTCTGTAAAAAATAAAATTGCTAAGTTATAAGCTTATTATAATTTACAAAGAACTTTAATAGACATTCTATCAGTTTAATGCTTGAAATCATTTTATATGACACTAGAGGCCCATGTGCATGGGTTTGTGCACTGATGGGGCCCCTCAGCCTGGCCTGCATCCTCTCACAATATGGGGCCACTCAGGGGATGTCTGGCTTCTGTTGGTCAACTGAGTGGCGCTTCTGCTGTGGAAGTGCACTGACCACCAGGGGGCAGCTCCTGCATTGAGCATCTGCTCCCTGGTGGTCAGTGCACATTACAGCGACTGGTCAAATGGTCAACTGGTCTACAAGTCACTTAGGGTTTTTTTTTTGTGTGTGTGTGTGTAATATATCTACTTTAAGGATGAGAGAAAGAGATTAGTGACTTTCTCAAAGTCACCCAGTAAATGTGTTGGAAAAGTTGTAATTCAAAACCTAGACTCCTTATTACAAGTGCTGTTCTCTCCCTAATATTTGTAGAAATTGCAGGAAGATCGTTTGGGATTGGAGGCCTGGAAAGCTATTAATTTTCAGAGGCTTTGGGCAATCAGAGGGGTGTGTACATGTTCAAGGAGTCATTGACATTTTACTAAGCACTATGCATGCTGAAGTTCTGGGCATGAATGATCTTCTACATATAAAAGGCTAATATGCAGAGTGCCTCCTTGGGAATTTGATCACTTGCTATGATGTGTGCTGAGCACTAGGGGGTGGTGCATAACATGGTGGGGGACCAGTGGTGGGGTGCTGAGGGACCGAGGGAAGGAGGAGGTGGAGATGTGGGGAACCTGATCAGTCCTGATTGCTGGCCAGGCTTAGGGACCCTACCCATGCATGATTTTGTGCACCATGCCTCTAGTAAAAAGATAAGCAGGACTTGATTCCAGTTCTTTTTTTTTTTTTAAATATATATATATTATTGATTTTCCACAGAGAGGAAGGGAGAGGGATAGAGAGCTAGAAACATCCATCAGCTGCCTCCTGCACGCCCCCTACTGGGGATGTGCCCACAACCAAGGTACATGCCCTTGACCAGAATTGAACCTGAGACCTTTCAATCTGCAGGCCGATGCTCTATCCACTGAGCCGCACCAGTTTTGGCTGATTCCAGTTCTTAAACTTTCAAAGGGAGAAGGAAGGTTGCTAATGTCACACTTAAAATAATTTGCTAGGGCTAGGGGTTACTCTGACCTTGGTCTAGTCCTTTCTCACACAGACCAAGTGGTGGAAGTGTAGATGTTCCACATCTTTGAAAACTTGGGCATCATAAGGGAAGAAGGTGCAAATACTTTCCTTGTCATCTTGCCCAGAAGAGCTGTGAGATCAAGACAAGAAGCTCTGGAATGTGTGCCCTCCAGTGTTTAATTTTTTAAAGTGGGCAGAGAATAGAATCCATGTTTTCTCCTGATATACCTTTTCTTATTAAAGTATCACTTACTTTTTTATAAAATATATTTCATTGATTTTTTTATAGGGAGGAAGGGAGAGAGAGAGAGAGAGAAACATTGATGAAAGAGAAACATCGCTCAGCTCCTTCCTGCACACCCCCTGTTGGGGATGTGCCTGCAACCAAGGTACATGCCCTTGACTGGAATTGAACCTGGGACCTTTCGGTCTGTAGGCCGTCGCTCCATCCATTGAGCAAAACCAGCTAGGGTGAAAGTATCACTTACTTTTAGAAATTGAGATATAATTACATACCATAAAATCCAACTTTAGTTGTTAGTGCATTTACAAGAGTGTGTTACCAGCACCACTTAATTTCCGAACATTTCATTACCCCAAAGAAACTGTACCGATTGGCAGCCACTCTCCATGTCCCTCCCAGCTCCTGGAAACCACTGATTCACTTTGTGTCTCTGGATTTGCCTCTTCTGGATGTTTGGTATGACTGGCTTTATACAATATGTGGCCTTTTGTGACTTCCACTTAGCATAAGTCCGTCCAGCATATGTCAGCACTTAATTCCTTTTTATGGCAACTTGTGTGGATATACCACATTGGTTCATCCATTTATCAGTTGATGGACATTTGGGTTTCCCCTTTTTGGCTGTTAGAATAATGGTGCTGTGAACATTTTTGTACAAGCCTTTATGTGAACACAGGTTGTCAGTTCTTTGTGCTATATTTCTCGCAGTGGAAATTCTGGGTCCCATTGTGAGTAATGTGTATGTTTTTGAGGAACTGCCAGATTGTTTTTCACGGGGCTGCACCATTTTACATTCTCAGCAGCAGTGTATGAGGATCTGTTTCTCCACGTTCTCACCAATACTTGTTACTGTCACTGGTGTTTAAAAGGAATTAGAGGTGTTACACAAAAGCCCAGCCACAGTAAGAAATAGTTAAGTGTAGGAACCAAAAAACAGAAAGGGAAAAAATGTATTATCTCTAGAAGAACCACTTTTTCTTCTATCCTGTAGTTTCCATGGTATAGTGAAAGGAAACCTGGGCAGCGATATAGGAAGCAGATGGGGTAGCATTAACTATATAACAGCAGAAAATAAATGCAAGGGCAATTTTGGATATTTGGGTAGAATCTTTAGGTTTTCTATATAATATCATGTATCTGCAAATAGTGACAATTTTACTTTTTCCTATCCAAATTAGATGCCTTTTGTTTTTCTTTCTTAACTAGAGACCCGGTGCATGAAATTCATGCACAGTCTGGCAGCCCTCAGGGGTGGGAGGCCACCCAGTGATCGGGGAAGGCAATGCCCCCATTGCACCTCTGCTGCTGCCACTGCCAGCAGCACAGCCTTGGCCGGCCCTGGTTACTTGAGCCTGGGGCAGCCGTGGGGAGCTGGGAAGCCGCCATCTGAGACTTGCCTGTGCCTTGGGTCGGCCCTGGGCGGCCGGGGGCACTGAGGGGACTGGGGGACTCGTGAGGCAGGCGTGTGGAGCACCCGGGCCCGCCAGGGGGCAGGCCCGGCCTTGCTGTGTGCCTGCTGCCCCTGTGGGGCTGAGGGGACTGGGTGCCACCATCTTTGAGGGTGGGGCAGTCAATTAGCATATTCCCTCCTTATTGGCGGTGGGCACTGCCATCTTTGTGGCAGCATGAGGGTCAATTAGCATATTTCCTCTTTATTAGATAGGATTGCTCATGCTAGGATTTCCAATACTATGTTGAATAAAAGTGGCAAGAGTGTCATCCTTGTCTCTTTCCTGATCTTAAAGGAAAGGCTTTCAGCTTTTCACTGTTAAGTATGATGTAGCTCTGGACTTCCAATTAATGCCTGTACTGTATTGAGGTATCTTCCCTCTATACCCACTTTGTTGATAGTTTTTTTTTTTTTATAAATGGATGTTGAATCTATTTACTTTTTAGAAGAGTCCTCCCTTTCCTCTGATATGTTTTGAGCTGCTTTATTCTTATCAGTTTTCTGTCAACCCAATTCTACCTTGGTTTTTGTATGTATAGTTTCTTTCACAGTTTCTGCTTTCATGCCATGTTTTATAGTCATGAAAATCAGTGTGGTTTTTGAGAGGAAAGAAGAGCAAGTAATAAATATATGTGTTCAGTTTTCAAAAAGTGATCTTGCCTCTAGCAGGAGAGAAGATTAAAAGGGACAAGTGTGGATACAAACAGACCAGTAAGCAAGAGGGGTAGCAGTTATTTAAGAATAATTTGATCATCCTTATATGGAATAGTATAAACTTTTATTTACGGTAATTTTCATAATTAAATAGTATAGTTTACTATTCCTTACATATATATTTTCTCATCACAGTTCTGTGTAGATAAATATTTTAAAGATAAGAAATTGATGTTCAATCGGAAATCAGGCCAAAGTCAGTGCCAAGTCGTCTCTTTAATCCACAGCCTGTCGACTGCCCCTCTTTGTGTGTGTAATGAGGGACCTTGTGTCTCAGGCTTTCTGTTGAGGATAAAGGCAATTGAGAGCTTTAAAGTGAGCTATTGACATTAAATTTCTATTTAGGCGATTGGTTTTGGGGGAACTGTGTTTGTTGAAATAAAGGGAGGAAGACAGGACAAGGATGTTGAGAAACAGGGTTCTGCATCAGTTTTGAGAAAAGGCAGACGTGGCGGAGTGTGTCAGCACTGTTTTCATAGCAGAACATAAAGAATTTAGCGAATTGCTGGCTCTGTCCTGATCTGCCAGGTGTTCGTTGAATATTACTGTTACAGCTTTATTCACATCAACTTTACACTGTGTGGAACCTCAGGGAGCCTAAGGAAGCAGTAGTTAAGCTGACTTAGATGTAGGCTAATCTATTTATAAGGAAACTGAGCATAAGTGGTTCTATTAATGAGATGAATAACGTCTCTGTTTAACCAAAGCAAATTTATCTTTTTTTTTTCTCTCTCTCTCTCTTTAGTTGGAAGATGCTGGTTCAAGTAGTTTAGATAATCTACTAAGTAGATACATCTCAGGCAGTCACCTACCCCCGCAGCCTACAAGTACCATGAATCCCTCTCCAGGTCCCTCTGCCCTCTCTCCAGGATCATCAGGTAAAACCAGCTGAGGTATTGCCTCATTTCCTCAACACCCTGCGAAAATCCTCTCTCAGTATGTGCAGTAGGATTCTTCAGAAAAATAGAATCAGTAGGAGATGTGTGCACGGGTGGGAAGGGGGAGAGAGAGAGATGTTAAGGAATAGTTCATGTGATTGTAGGGCTGGCCAGTCCGAAATCTGCAGGGCAGATGGCCAGGCTGGAGACCCAGAGAAGAGTTGATGTTACAGCCTTCAGTGTAGAGGCAAATTCTTTCTTCCTCTGGTGACCTCCGTCTTCCCTCTGAAGGTTTTCAGCTCATTGGATGAGGCCCAAACACATTACGGAAGTTGATCTTTTTTACTCTAAATCAACTGATTCAGGTGTTAATCACATCTTAAAATACCTTCACAATAACATTTAGACCAGTATTTGGACAAACAACTGGTACTATAGTCTAGCCAAGTTGACTCACAAAAGTAGCTATCTCATAACGTATGTTTTTTCTGATTGCTCTAGTTTCTTCAATACTTTAGGCATTCTTCAGCTAAGTGAAGTAATATTAGTTTGTATTGTAGTGCACCCTGTTCAGAACTCCATTGTACCCCTCTCCCCAGCTTTATTCATGTTCATTGCTGGATTGTAGTTACATTTACTTTCCATGTCTTATATTTCATGATATAGATCATCAGTTGAAGAATTCTTTGGTTTCAACCCAAGTTCAAAACACTTTGTAAAATAATGAAAAATGGAAAAGTTGTTTTAAAAAAAGAGTTGAGGAAAGGCAAGTGAGTTTTCAAATGGCAATTTTAAAACAGAACTTAAATGTATTGGAAACTGTTAAAGTGTGACCAGTCAAGTCCATGACATGTAGCTCTCTTCCAAAATCCTGGTGTTGTGTTGACCTTACCATGGGTGAATGATTGAAGCAGCTCCCCACAGACTTAGGGTGCAGAGTGGTTATGGGATAGTTTTCTGGTATAAATTAGGTGTTATTTTTTCTTACTGAAACAGACTACCGCATTATTTCTAGAGAAAGAACAGTTCAAATTTAAATGTGGGTTTTGCATGAGATGCATCAATACATTTTTTGAGGCATATAATTTTTGAAGTTTAATACAATTATTCTAGAATCTAAAAAAAAAAGAAAGAATAAATAATAGACATCTAAGCAGTACATATACCAGATAGCAGGGAAAGACAGCAAAAAGCTTTCTCTTGGTCAGTTTCGGTGGTTGGATAGTGTTGCTGTGAGGCTCTGGGGATGGTGCTCAGCTGAGAGAAACTGGTTGAGGTCTGGCAATGATTGCAAATGCCATACTGACTTCGGGGCTAAGCCTGGGTCTGGTTTTCAAGAAATGAAAAAAAAAAATTACGTTTTGATTTTATATAGAGGAAGTGAGGGAGGAACAGAGGAAAAGATTGACTTGTTGTCCTACTTATTGAACCCACAACCTTGGTTTTTTATCAGTTAACGCTATAACCAACTGAGCTATCTGGCCAGGGCAGTTAAATTGAATCATGATCATCTTGAAATCTGTAACTAGTAGGTAGAATTCTGAATATTCTTACCTGCATTAATATTCATTTTGACTTACTTGCAGGTTTATCCAATTCTCACACCCCTGTGAGACCCCCTAGTACGTCTAGTACTGGCAGCAGAGGCAGGTGAGTATTACATTATCAATAGATACAATTTTTCATTAAGAATTATTTCAAACTAGAGGCCTGGTGAACAAAATTTGTGCACGGGAGGGGGTCCCTCAGCCCAGCCTGCACCCTCCAATTTGGGACCTCTCAAGGGATATCCGACTGCCCGATCAGGCCCGATCCTACTTAGGCCCAGTAAGATCGGGCCTAAACGGGCAGTCTCACAATCCAGGACTGCTGGCTCCCAACTGCTCGCCTGATTACCTCTATCCGCTTCTGCCTGCCAGCCTGATCACCCCCCATCCAACTCTGCCAGTCTGATTGATGCCTGACTGTTCCCCTGCTAGCCTTTTTGCCCTTAACTGCCCTCCCCTGCAGGTCTGGTTCACCCCAACTGCTCTCCCCTGTAGACCTGGGTCCCCTCCAACAGCCTTTCTCTGCAGATCCGGTTGCCCCTAACTTCCCTCCTCTGCCAGCCTGGTCACCCCTAACTGCCCTCCCCTGCTGGCCTGATTGCCCACAACTGCCCTCCCTTGCAGGCCTGGTCTCTCCCATCTGCCCTTCCCTGCTGGCCATCTTGTGTCCATATGAGGGCAGCCATCTTGTGTGTTGGAGTGATGATCAATTTGCATTTTATTCTCTTATTAGCTAGGATATCTGCTTTAAACAGTAGAATATTACAGTGAACTCTTACCACCTACCTTCAGTAATTACCAAGTTATGACCAATCTTAAATTTTCTGTTCATTCTCCCTTGGTCTGGATTATTTTGAAACAAATCTCAGATATCTTATTTATTTGTGACTATTTCAGAATATATCACTTAAAATAAAAGAATTTAAAAATTTTATAACCACAGAACTAATATCACAACTAGAAAAAATTTAATGGATAATTCTTTAATATTACTAGAGATACAGTTAATGTTCAGATTTCCCAATTTCCCCCATAAATACCTTTACATTGCCATCAATATATATGTTGAAGTCAGAGTCAATGAATGGGAGGTGTATTGTTTCTCCTATAGCATTCCATCCATTTTGTCATTTAAACACACTGCCTGCTGTTTTTTCTCTATATTGTATTTAGATCAGGAGGTTTGATTGGGGGGAAAGGGTAGTGGTGCTATGTATTCCCAGGAAGGCACATAATGTCTGGTTGGGTTTTGTTTGTTTGTGTTAGTGACCATTAATGACCATTGCCTGACTTTTTCTACTGGTTGAAAAATTATGTATTTAAATTATTGTATTATTCCTTCTTAGTTTATTATTTTAAATAATTCTGTAAAGAGACACTTTCTGTCATCAACTATTTAGTTATGGGAAAAGCTGAGTGAATAGATTCTTTCTCTCTATTTACCTATTGAATTGATTTCCCAGCACCCTTCAACAGTGACCAGTGGTGGTTTTATTTTTAACTTTATAAACTCATATATTTAAATATATTTTATATGAGCCAAATCATTGTAGATGTTATTTTATTGATGCTTGAAGTTTTCTATCTTTGGCCTGTCAGAGTGTTCTAAAGCCTCCCCCCCTTTTTGGGGGGGAGGGTGGGTATAACCCCAGCATCCTCTGAAAGCTTCCTTGTTTGATGTTCTGAATGATTGTCCAGGTTCATCTTTTACATTTCCTGCTTTAGAACTGGAATCAGCCATTTCTCTAAGAAATCAACCTGCTCATGTTAAGTGAGAAATGGTGACAGTCTTCTAGGTACGAGGGATACTCATTAGTACTGAATTATTCATTGTTTCTTTTGCCTTTTTGGTGGACAGAACTAAGAAAATGGGGGTGTGGGAGAGTGTGTTTTAAGATAAAAAACAATTATGTTGACCGATTTTTACTCTTTAGTTTAAATAATATGCAAGAAAGATTTACGTTATCGGATTCTTTTGTATGCCTGTGTGCACATGCATTTTGAAGATTGGTTCTTTCAAACACTTGCTTGACTTTTTAATTATACTTCAATAATGAGAACTGCTGAGAAGACAAGTCTTAGTTTCAAGTCTGATCAATAATGAGTACTTTTAGAAGAAAGTATAAAGTGAGTGGGGGGGAAAAGGGGTTCATTCTTAGAAGTAATGCAGTCTTATCAGTTATTCACTTCTCTTGCCAGTGGTTTTGCTTTGTGTTCTGAATAGAACTGATTAGTCTTGTATCATTCATTACATTGATTTCAAATAAGGACATTCTAGGTTGTTTACTCTTCGTTATCCTCTTTTCCCAATCCCCCGCCCGCAAAAGCGACACTAGCCATTCCTTAGAGAAGCTTCATGAACCACTGTTGATGTTTTCTTCTTCAGATGTTGGGGGCAGAGAGGAATTGAAACCACCTTTATAGAGAGAAGGAAAAATGATTGTTTACTAGACTTCTTACGTGGTTTAGTGTAAGTGCCTCAGAACAGCGTGTTTTTAAGGTCTTCTGAAAGTTTGATTTACATTTTTAAGAATTAGAAGCTAAGTTTATACCACACTCCTCTTAACATTATGAAGTGTCTTATCATCCTAAGATTAATAAATTGTTTTTTCACATTAAGGAACCTTATCTTTATACACACCACACAAACATATGTGGCCTTTCTTGTTTTTATTAGTTGTGGGTCATCAGGAAGAACTGCTGAGAAGACAAGTCTTAGTTTCAAGTCTGATCAAGTGAAGGTCAAGCAAGAACCTGGGACTGAAGATGAAATATGTACCTTTTCAGGAGCCGTGAAGCAGGAGAAGACAGAGGATGGCAGGAGGAGTGCCTGCATGGTAAAGCCCCCGGGGTCTGCCAGGGATGCTTCCCTCTGAGTGTGGGAGGCTGAGTATGCATAGTGCTTCTGCGAACATGGACTTAGGTTTGCATGTCTGTGCCTGGTCCTAGCCAATACCTCTTTTTCTAACTCAGTGTCTCCAAATGTTAGCTGTAATTAATCAGAAAAGAATCATACTAATGACTCATTTAAAATTACCTTTTTAAAAAAATATATATTTTATTGATTTTTTACAGAGAGGAAGGGAGAGGGATACAAAGAAGTCAGAAATATCGAAGAGAGAGAGACATCGATCAGCCGCCTCCTGCACGCCCCCTACTGGAGTTGTGCCCGCAAGCAAGGTACATGCCCCCGACTGGAATCGAACCTGGGACCTTTCAGTCTGCAGGCCGACGCTCTATCCACTGAGCCAAACCTGTTTCGGCTATCTTGTTTTTAATTGGTCATATTTTTTGCCATGATTCTAAGTCAGATTCTGTTTTATTTTTAATTTTTTAATCATCTCAGGCCACAGATGACTCTTGGCTCTTTTCCTGGACTTGTACATTCAGAATTAAAACTGCTGACATGAAAGAAGTTTAACAATCAGATATTTTGTGGTGGGCAAGATTGCCTTTAGCTTATGAATTATTAGTCATTTTAGAGTTCCCAGATGGAACTCTGCAGCGTGAAAGAAGGCACAAGTCTCTCTGTTTAGAAATTCTGTCTTGGTTTTTTCCTTCCTGCTCGGGCTTCTGTGTGGTTGGCACATAGAAGTTTTAGCTCGAGCTGCTATCTGTTGAATGCAGTGGATGTGGGTTTAGAGAGCAGCACATGTAGCCTTGGGTTTGCAGCAATGTCACCTCTTCATCCAGAACTTAATCTGGAAAGTACCTCCAAAACAGCTTAAAAGATTCTTTGTTATATTGTCATAGTTTTCCTACATGTGTAAGATAAGTGGACAGAAGAATGCTCTTCAAAAGCTATGCAGCAGATTCTTGAGTGCAGAATAACACACCAATGTCATCTCTCTCTAGGAAAAATATAACCCGATACTCACTTCCTAGTCAGTGTGTTTAGCTGTTAAGTTAATTTCCTTACAATCAGAACCAGTATTTCAGAGACTGCTCCCTAAAATCACCAGTTAACATGCCTACATAAATTTAGGGTTAATTTCATTCCTTTATGTCACTAACATGATTTCCAAAGTAATTTTAAGTTAGGTCAGTATATCTGTACACGTGTTGATAAAAGGTTTACACACACACACACACTGCTGACAATAATGGATTAAATGATTCTTCAAGAGGTTGTCCTTGTTTTGTTTTAGTTGAGCAGTCCTGAGAGTAGTTTGACACCACCTCTCTCCACCAACCTGCATCTAGAGAGTGAGTTGGACGCGTTACCAGCAGTGGAAAACCATGTGAAAACTGAGCCTACGGACACGAGTGAAAGCTGCAAACAGGCAGGGCTCAGCAGCCTCGTTAATGGAAAGTCTTCAATTCGAAGCCTCATGCACAGGTCGGCAAGGATGGGAGGAGATGGCAACAGCAAAGACGATGACCCAAATGAAGACTGGTGTGCCGTCTGCCAAAACGGAGGGGACCTCTTGTGCTGTGAGAAATGTCCAAAGGTCTTTCACCTAACTTGCCATGTTCCAACACTTCTTAGCTTTCCAAGGTACCGGCGACAGAGCTGATTTCTGTTGTTTACTTTTATAAGCAAGACTAAAACAGTAACAATAACAAAAAAACACACCGGAAAGTAAGGGCAGGTGGCTTCCTTAACCAGTGCATACATAGTAAATGGGCCTGTTCCTTGGTATTACCTTCTAGAGAAACTAATAGCCGAACATTAAAATGTCCCAGATCTAAGTGCTGCAGCATTCATGATAAAGTGTAGATTATTTCCTGGCCTTCAGTTTATATTTAATGTAAACAAATTAGATAAAACTCTTCATTATGAAGGGCAAGGGTAGATTTCCTCTTGAAGTTAATTTTTTAAATATATTGCCATCATTTTTAAAAAGTTTTTGTTAATTTTAGAGGGAGAGAGAGAGAGAAACATCAATCAGCTGCCTCCTGCACACCCCCTACTGCGGATGGAGCCTGCATCCCAGGCATGTGCCCTGACTGGGGATCGAACCAGTGACCTCTTGGTGCATGGGATGATGCTCAATTCACTGAGCCAAAGCAGCCGGGCTGTTGCCATACATTTGAATAGGGTCTACAACTAATATTTTATTTATGAATACTGTTTAGTTTTATGACGATATTAAATTTTACCCAAACTTTTTTTAATGTCTGAAAGCTCTCAGAAGACATTTTAAAGAAAAAACTCCTTGTAAGAACACCTTCAGTGTTTTGAATTTTTTTAGAAATAGCTTTCTCTTGACCATGGCAAGTAGTTCATTGGTTCTGCCTGCCTGTGTGCAGATTTCTCAGGTTTTTCTTTGGACTGGTTGAAATGTCTTTTAGTCATTAACTTTGAATAGACAATTACTGCATTACTTAAAAGTAAATAATTTGGGGGTAAAATAAAGAGCATTGTCCTTGGACGCCATGTCAGCTAAATCTAGTTTCAAGCAGTAAGACATCTGTCATTGAGCATCCCAGGCAAGCTGAGGTACCAGTTAATGCAGGGGAATAGAGGGGCTGGGCTGGGCTACACAGCAGCCTCGCTGTAACTCTGGAGTGAACTGATTAACTCGATTACTTTGGGCTGCTCACAGATTTCCACATCTACACGTGGTAGTTTGTTTCAGAAGAGCTCGCTCTTCTTTAACATTTATGTTGACACAATTTCAACCTCAGTTGATTTCAGAGATCATACATAGTTGAGTCTTACTTCTTTCTGCCTTTCCCCTTCCCCAGGCCTAACCCTTGGGGTTTCTTTTTAACTGCAAGTAAACCGGTATTCTTGGGGAAACTCACCCTTTTCTGTCTATAGATAAAAAGTTTACATTTCCTCTTAGAGTTCTGAGAAACAGTGATTTTAGTTGAATATGAAAAATTCAGCCTTTTGGCTTAGAAAACTGGGGGATATAAAAATAGTGCCAGGATATTTTTCTGAGGATTTGTATTCTTACCTAAATCTTTGGAGGCATAGTCATTTGCCAGAGATACAATCGGGCCTTCTTTTTCTTTACTCTTTTAGAAGAGGAAAGTATTGGCGTTTTGGTCTTGAAATTACGGCTTTTCTTATTTTTCTTGTCTTGACTAGTAACATCAGCTGGAACTTTAGAATTTTGCCACTGACCGCCTTCTCCAAAGGCAGAGGTTTTGGAAGGAATCGAAGCTGTTGGCACACAGTAGTATAGTCTCTAGATGTGGAATTGACGTATAAATGTAAGGGATGAGGAAAGTGAATATGCATGCTCATTGGAGTTTATGGTTTGATAGAAAGCAGCTTTGAAAGCTAAGGTGTATATGTGCATTTGCTTGTATTGATAAGGGTGTATGTGTGTGTATGCATGTGTCTAGATTTTTGAGTGGCTATGAACAAGAAGTTGTTTTATTTGGGGCATGTTTAATATATGCCAAAACAGTGCAGGACACCTGAGGAATTCCATAGCCTGTACTCTTTTGTTTGTTAAAACGGTATCATTGTGATGACCGGGGTCTGAGAATCGGTCTTATGCCGCAAAGTACTGCTCATCAACCTTGTACTGTGAGAAGACCTGTTGAATTCCAAGATGCTGGTTTTACATTGCTTTTCAGAAGGTAAAGCAATCAATTGAAGAGTGACAGGGAAGTTTTTGGGAAGGTTTTATCATACAATTCTACTTTGTGAAAAAAAAAATGGAAAAGAGAAAATAAACAAATTAGAGTCTTATCTTCTAGGGAATTAGCTTCACGAGAGTGGGTTTTGTTGTCATTTTATGGACTAATTGTCCGTTTTCCTCTTTAGTGGGGACTGGATCTGCACATTTTGCAGAGATATTGGGAAACCAGAAGTTGAATATGATTGCGACAATTTGCAACACAGTAAGAAGGGGAAGACTGCACAGGGATTAAGCCCTGTGGACCAAAGGGTAAGTGTGGAATACGTTGATGTATTATTAGGGATGCTGTGGTTGTCTGGCTATCCATTTTTTAAGTGTGATATACATGTAACCTATACACTTTCATTTTTTATTAATCTTTCCAGCTGATGATATATTGATGACTTCTGAAATCTTTATCTCTAGCCTAAGCTTTAGACTCTTATACCCAGTTTTCTCATACTTAACATGCCTCAACTAAAATCTTCATTTTTATTTAATATATTTTATTGATTTTTTACAGAGAGGAAGGGAGAGGGATAGAGAGTTAGAAACATCGATGAGAGAGAAACATCGATCAGCTGCCTCCTGCACACCTTCTACTGGGGATGTGCCTGCAACCAAGGGTACGTTGGAATCGAACCTGGACCCTTCAGTCTGCAGGCCGACGCTCTAGCCACTGAGCCAATCTGGTTTCCGCCAAAATCTTCGTTTTAATTTTCTTCTTCAAAAAGCAAAAGCAATAAATAAGCAAATAACATAAAAAACTGTACTTCTCCCCCAGTATGATAACACCATTATCTCTGGCTGCTCAAGCCAGAAATCTGTGAGAAATAAAAGAAATCAGGAGTGACTTTTATAATATTATGTCTTACTTCCCCTAATCATTACTTTATGGGGTAGCCATCCTAGTCTATCATCTGCACTGCTATAATCTCTACTGGACTCCCTGATTCTACTGTTCATAGCATTCTTTTAAAAATGTAAACAAGGCTATCGCTCCCTTGCTTAACATCCTTTAATAGCTGCTCATTATATTAAAAATAGAATTAAAATCCTCTTCCTCAGTTCAGTCTGATTTCTGCTCATCTAGTCCAATCTTCGTAGAAAAATATCTTTTGCCCTAACTGGTTTGGCTCAGTGAATAGAGCATCGGCCTGCGGACTGAAGGGTCCCAGGTTCGATTCCAGTCAAGGCCATGTACCTTGGTTGCAGGCACATCCCCTGTAAGGGGTATGCAGGAGACAGCTGGGCGTTGTTTCTGTCTCATAGATGTTTCTAATTCTCTATCCCTCTGCAAAAAATTAATAAAACATATTTGAAAGGAAAATATCTTTCGTATAGTTCTGTGATTATTTTTGGCTTTAATCTGATGTATATACTTCACAAAATCCCTCCTTCACTATCTATGAAGAGAAGGTATGTGTTTTTAGAATGTACAAACTTAAGAGAAATTTAAGCAAGTGAAAACTAAATGTAAAATGCATTTCGATTTATTTCTGATTTTGTAAAAATATTCTAGAGTTGTGTTGAGAAGACACAAATAGTTTTTATTTAATTTTTAACTGAGTGGAATAATTTCAAGAAAGGAAATAAAAACATGTCTGGGCCCGCCACAGGGGATTACAACATGAGTAGCAACAGCAATAATTTATAGATTACTAAGTAATCTATAAATTATTGTACAAAATGCTATATATTGCTTTTCTGACTCCTTCCATGTGTATAAATAGTTGCATTAATAGTAGATAAGTTACCTTTGTTATCAGATAAGAACAACACTCAGTCTTTGATCAGTGCGTTTAAAGCAAAACAGAAGATAGTCTCAAAACTAAATGGGAAATGAAGCGATTTCCTCTGGGTGTATGTTTAGTTGGAGAGCTAGTAGTAATAATCCTATATAATAGGGGTAATATACAAATCGATCGAACTGCTGAATGACCCGTCGCTGTGACTTACACTGACCACCAGGGGGCAGACACACAGGAGCTGCTTCCTGTGGTCAGTGCGCTTCCACAGGGGGTGCTGCTCAGCCAGAAGCCGGGGTCACCCCGGGGAGCCTCCCGCCTCCGCTGCACACTAAGGATGCACCACCGGCAGCTCAGGGCCGCTCCCCTCGCGGGCCCCCGGACTGTGAGCTGTGCAGGCGGGGCCGAGGGGCCTCCCTGAGTGCCCCGGCCTCTAGTACTTTAGAACGACTACACTCCTCATTCTCAAGAGCTCCTCAGGTAGACAAACTTACGCGTCTTCCTTTCTTTTGGCCAGAAATGTGAACGCCTTCTGCTTTACCTCTATTGCCATGAGCTAAGTATCGAATTCCAGGAGCCGGTTCCTGCCTCGGTGAGTTGTTTCCCTGAGCACCGCCCTGGGGAAGGCGCCTCGCTTAACCTCCAGCTGCTTGAGGCTTCTCCTCTCCAGGCTCCAGCTTTCTTTCCAACACCATTTCTTCCCTCATTGCGCTCTTTCAAGGGATGGACAGTCTAGGCCAGTGGTCGGCAAAGGGCGGCTCTTTGGCCCTTTGAGTGGCTCTTCCACAAAATACCCCGCCTTGGGAAGTCTATGTTGAAGAAGTGGCGTTAGAAGAAGTTCAAAAAATCTGGCTCTCGAAAGAAATTTCAGTCGTTGCACTGTGGATATTTGGCTCGAATGAGTTTGCCGACCACTGGTCTATGTTAACCTGTGTAAAATGTTTTAGCATCAGGCCTAATGGCATTTTAAATATTTCTTATTAATCAGAAATTGTAGTAAGGCCAAGTGGATATGATGTGCACTTGTTAAAATTGGAGTTGTTTTTTAAAGACTTCGTTGCTGTGATGGAGACGTAGTGAGTTTAATTTCCATGTCCTCTGTTACCTTTAAGGTAAGGGGTAGTAGGTATAATGGAAATATTCTTGAACCTAGGAGACAGAAGGCAACCTCTCTTAGCCATCCTTGTAACCGGGAAAACTATATGTATTCTTGCCTTTACTTCTTAAACTGTGCGGTGGGACTATTGGACTAAATTATTTCTAAGATTCTAGGTTCTGTCTGTTGAGGAGAAAACAATCTTTGTAAGTATTTGAATAAACGTGTAAAATTGAATCTTTTATACTGGCTCTTCCTTTATAAGCCCTCTTTTTTGAAAAGTCAAGATTAAGAAAAGATTGGGAAAATTTTGCAATCCAATATTCTTTGTTTAACTTAAATAAAGAGTGCTTTAGTAAGGAAGAAAACCTCCGAAGTGCCTGCCACAGCAAAAGGAATACAAGAAGTGCTTGGTGCGTCATAAATGGTCTGAGATTATGCTGCACATCTTTTATTTGTTAGCCAACGTTTGCTGAATTAAGACGTCCCTGAATGCCAGATGTGCTGTACAATATTGAATAGTAGACTTGTTTACCGAATAGGTTCAGAAATGAAGTTTACAGAAGGTCTAGACACAAGGAATATATTTTGTGCAAATAGTAATCATTGGGGTGGGGGTTATTCCATATTCTTTTCTGTTGCTATATCCAGAGTACTTTGTGATAGAAAGTTATGTCCTCTAAAAGATATCATATTCTAATAACAATACCTTTTGTAACCATTTTTTCCCCCCATTTAAAAATAACCTTTTCAGGAATCAAAATTCTGATTAACTAGATGTATCTAACATTAGTAACTGGCTATTGCTATTTGCTTTATTTCCAAATTTACTTTTTTTAAAAAATATATATTGATTTTTCACAGAGAGACATCGATCAGCCGCCTCCTGCACGTCCCCTATTGGGAATGTGCCCGGGACCTTTCAGTCCGCAGGCCAACGCTCTATCCACTGAGCCAAACCGGTCTCGGCCCAAATTTACTTCCTAAAGATAGAACTTTGGGGCCTTCATAACATGGTTACTGCCACATACTCTGATTTTCATGATAAAATGCGGCCAAAGGTAAAAAGTAATTCACTATACCCCAAATTTTCAAGTAGCTCGCTCATTAGTTAATACATTTCCCCCCTAAAATTAATTATGCTATGGATTTTCAAATTAAAAAGTTTGGCATTTGGGAGAATCCTTATCTAGCCGTATTTATTTGCTCTTGTAGATACCAAACTACTATAAAATTATAAAGAAACCAATGGATTTATCTACCGTGAAAAAGAAGCTTCAGAAAAAACATTCCCAACACTACCAAGTGCCAGATGACTTTGTGGCCGACGTCCGTTTGATCTTCAAGAACTGTGAAAGGTTTAATGAAGTATGTTAGCTTCCAAACTGTGGTCTGGGATTATTAGTTTTTGTTTTATTGTTTGGATTTTGCTTTTCCTGCCAAGTGATTTTTCTAATTGGATTTAAAATGTCCTTTTCTGCTTCAATGCTTGTCAAGAGTAAAACTGTCTTCTATAGCTCCAAAGAAGAAAGTTTACTGTGTATGATTTGAAGTCTATACTTAATTCAGGAATGTTATTAAATATTCCTGAACAAGTTGAGGATTAAGATAAGTATAGAAAGTAGTCTCTAGTTAACGATATTTTGTGGGAAACTATTATAAAAGCTTACGTTTTGGGTACATTGAGGAAAGACATTTGTAACAGTGTCCTTTGATTTGATTATTGACCATATAAATGTAGAACCTTAGAATCAACTCTGGTGGCTCATTTTGAATAGTAGCCCAGAGTATATATGTTGAGTTTCTGGATCTCAGCAATGTGACTGTCATTATTAACTTTGGCTTTGTATTTTTATAAGGATAAGGATTTGTTATCCGTATCTTGAAAAGAAATGTAATATATATATATATCTCCCTTAAGGAAATAATTTTGGTTATCTTTGTGAAAAGTCAAGTCTCCTATTGTTAAGGAAATTTTTCATTATTACAGGAGGAGAAAATGGAATTGGATGAGAATTCATAAAATCTTTAAAAAAGGATTACTTTATTACTAAAGTCTCATCTTTATTACTGGTAAAAATTGGGTGCATGTGACTCACTAAAATAAATCACGTTGAATCATTTAAAATGTATTCATAGCTGCTTCTGGAAGCATCTAGGTGACTATGTAAAAAATTTTACAAAGTTTAGTAGGTAAAGTCTAGTCACCTCAGTAGCAGTATGCCACAGAAAACAGTAAAACCTCAAAGTAAAATTAATACAGTCCCAAGTTTTTGCGTTGTTTCCTAATGCACTTTGGTGATTTTAAATAAACATGCTTTTATGAGCTAGAGCTAGCATTTGCCAGGAAGAAGGCCCATGTTTTTTCTGCTTTAGTAATGAATAATTTATGGTTAACGAATTGCCAGATAGATGGCATTCTGATTAATTGGTTGTTGAAAGTTTGGCAGATTTTTAAAAGCAACATTTCTCACATTGTTCACATAGATCAAATAGAAATTGGTCAGAATATATCAGATTGGCGCCTCCTTGAAGAAATTCAGAATTTGGGACAACTACTGAGGTTTCACAGAAGCTTTAGTAATAGGACTTTGTAAAGAAAGTAGTTCCATGTTCTGTAAAACTTCAGAAAGCACTTATAATCTGACACCACTAGTACGGCTGACTCTTGTCACCAATCCTATGCAGTTTTATAATTTTAGAAAGGATTTATAATTTCCCTTTTTTTTTTTTGACTCTGGTATCCTTTTTAGATGATGAGAGTTGTTCAAGTTTATGCAGAAACACAAGAGATTAATTTGAAGGTAAGCTGCTCAGACCACACACACTTGGTGACGGAACGTGCGTTACCGATCGGTGACTGTCGTGTCTTTTGCTTGCAGGCCGACTCAGAAGTAGCTCAGGCAGGGAAAGCAGTGGCGCTGTACTTCGAAGATAAGCTCACAGAGATCTACTCAGACAGGCCCTTCGCACCTCTGCCGGAGTTTGAGCAGGAAGAGGACGATGGGGAGGTAACCGAGGACTCTGATGAAGACTTTATACAACCCCGCCGGAAACGCCTAAAGTCAGATGACAGACCAATACATATAAAGTAAAAAGACACGAACTTAAACCAACTGTTTAAAAAGAGAGCGAAATACACTTCTAAGTGTTGCCGGAAGATTCTGCCTACAGTGGGGGCACCTTGAAGAAACTGATAGCTTTCGCACAGTATTAGATTGGAACAGTGGACAGAGACCTCTGCACCATTCGAAGTAAAAATGAAAAGCAACAGTGAAATGCTCTGAAGATTTCTGTTACTGAAGAAGAGTTGTGTTAGAATTGGCAGATGCTGATTATGTGGAGTTGATTGGTGCAGGATGCTGGGTGTGTAAGGAAATAAATACTGGAGGGTCACGTCACTCGGTCGTCTCTGCGGACCACAGCGCACAGCTGCTCAACAACTCTGATGCCTCCCCCTCCACACACACACACTGGCTGGTTTTCTAGGTAAAGCTGACGTTTGATTTCAATACAGATGTGCAGTGAGTCATACAATTACCTTGGTTTCTCATTTTGATGCTGTGGGGCCTTGGTTTTGATGTTGGTTTAAAGAACTCCACAGTAGTTTCATTTTCTTGTTCGTACTTGGAGTCTAGGCAACATGACCATTGGTCATTATTTAATCAACTTGAATGGCCTGCTGAAATAAATATGCGAACTTTTCAGTAGGAGATGGTTTAATTATAGTAATCATTCCCAGAAAACAGTCCACAAATTGCACCTCTCAACCAAATCATCGGATCCTAGTTATTCCCACGAAAGACAGAAGCTGAATATTGACCTAGCTTTTTGTGTATTAGATTGATGGAGAGGGGATAACTGGTCTTATCCAGTCTTCCTTCATGTCAGTTTCCTGCTAGACCACTATTGGCAAACGGTAATCTGTCAGCTACCAAATGTGTAAAATTTTCTGTATTTCACTTTGTCTTATTTGTAAATAGTGAACTAAAACTTCTGGCAGATCGGCAACATTTGCCGAGCCTGTTTTTTAAGCTAATGTGTATTCTTTACTAATGTTCCTATCAAGAATGGATTTGTAATATATGCTGTCTATTTCTAATGTTCACATTCATATTTTGAGGTTCTATCTTATTTTAATAGAGAACAGACTTCTCAGAAAATCTTCAGAAGCAGCTTATTATTAAAATATCAAAATATTGAAATAAACCCGGTGGGGTTAGATTACTCATCTGTCCACCAAGTGGGACATTGCATGGACTGGGCCTAAAGGACAGAGAAGAGACTTGTAAGTAAATCCTGAAAATGAGCCAACCCCCACTTGAATGGTCCCCGGAGTAACCCACCTTTCCATCCTGATTTCCGCACCTGAGGCCGATAAACCACCTGGCTCTGTTTCATTTTTCGTCTCTTCATTTGTGATGCTCATATCCAAGATGTGTGTCTAGACTGTAAACAGGCTTCTCTTTCGTTGGATGAGAAATTGTAGTCCTACTTTTGTATGGACACATTAGAGTACAGTGACCAAAATAGAAGAGTCTCCATTAGATATTTTCAGACATCAGCAGATTTGTGGCAAACCGTTTGTCTTTTAAAAAAAAAAATCGAGCTTAAGCAGTTCAGACAGGTTACTCAGAAGAAATTATTTGACATAATTGTCTAAGAGGTAAATATTTTTTAGTGCATATTGAATAAAATAAAGTGCTTTAAAGAAATTATTATGCAAACTCCTTTGGGTTGTTGTTCTTTTCTTAACAGGTGGTGGGGTAAACATGAGTATGATTCAAGCCTTCTGATGGTATCGATTTTGTCACTGCTATTGACCAATTTCATTCTCTAGCTTCCTTTGGCTTCTCTCCCAGTTTTGTTGTAAACTTAAAAAACATATTCCAAACTTAATCTTGCCCGACTTTTAAAGAAGAGTTTTCTGATTAGAGGGAGAATACTATTTAAAAATGCTTTTATCTGTGGTTTCATTATCAGGAGACATACCTGAGAGCACATTTTTGGAAGGTGAAGAGTTAGCCGTATAGCTTCATTTTGTCTAACGTTTTTTGTGTACTCTCCTTCACTGTTACTAGATGGTAAGTCATAAATACTTTCTACCAATGCAGAAGAAACAAAAATTTAAGTAAATATTTATTTCTCAATCCTTGGGGCCTTAAAAGATAATGTGATCCCTTAAAGATGTTACCGGGTTAGATGGGGCTTATCACCTTTGTTTTAAGATCGGTTCTTTAAGCCACTTTATTGTCAACATTGAATAGGCTCCATTTCGGTTAACAAGATAAATTCATACTGCTGAGGAAGTACCATTAACTAATAGCTATCAATAAACCACCATTAAATGAAGTTGTTCACTCTAGATTTCATTTAAAGCTTTTTCTTTTTTTTTGCACACTGATCACTGTTTCTAAGCTGATCTGCACCAATACCGTGGTCGGCAAACCGTGGCTCACAAGCCACATGTGGCTCTTTGGCCTCTTGAGTGTGGCTCTTTCACAAAACACCACGGCCTGGGCGAGTCTAATTTGAAGAAGTGGTGGTAGAAGAAGTTTAAGTTTAAAAAAGTTGGCTCAAAAGGAATTTCAGTCGTTGTGCTGTTGATATTTGGCTCTGTGGACTAATGAGTTTGCCGACCACCGCACTAATATAACTGTTCAAAAGTATTAACTTGATTCTCACAAATCTTACATGATTTCCTATTACGTTTTAAAAAGACAAACATTGTAGATCAGTTCCTGTTTGTTTTTTTATCTCGCATTTGTATTCTTCCTTGAAAGGCAGTATTTTAGATTTGGAGATGTCAATGTTTCCTTAAAAGCTTGCAAAGTTTTCGCCACATTTCAGTTGCTATCTGCTCTGAGAACACCAAGAACGAAGTGTTCCTTAGTCTGTTCCGCTGGTCTACATTTGTATATTTAACGCTGAGCTGAGCTGATTGACTGAAGGAGTTGCTCTGTAAGGTGAAGCATGTGTGTGTTCCAAATGCTCACATTGTAGGTCCTGCTCTGTATAGAAATGTCAAACCACGGCCACAGAGACGTGACTAGGCATTGGAGCCATTGTTGAAATGATCCATTTTGGAATCAACAAGGTACTTTCTGACTCTGTTACTTATATGAGGGAATTTTAAATAAAACAGTTAATTCTCACTTTTTGTTGTAACAGTTTTTAAATTTTTTCATTAATCCAAAGAAACAATGTTTTTAAACAGAAACAAAAGGTTTATAGTGTGCAATTTGTAGATTTATCAATTACCTCAGCAGGTATCCTGCCATGTAATTATTAGTGATTAGTGTTAATAAAAGATTTAGGTATTCTGCCTATGCCCTTGGATTATGGCCTACCATATGTTATTAAACAGTCTCTCAGTATCCAAAATGGGAGAAAATGCTGTTGCTCCCTCTCCCTTTACCTTTAAAAAAATAATTTTTTTTTTTGATTTTGTAGAAAGAAAGAAGGGAGAGGGAAGGAGAGAGAAGTACCATTGATGAGAGAGAATAAGCTATTGTCTGCCTCTTGCAAACCCCCTACTGGGGATCGAGCCTGCAACCTGGGCAGGAATCGGTGACCTCCTGGTGCACGAGACGATGCTCAATCCACTGAGCCACACTGGCCAGGCACCCTTTACCTTTTAAGTCCCTTACCTACTTCCACTCACATCCAACAAATGAAGTATGAAAACCTCACTTCCTGTTAGCACTGCTTATTCGCATCATCTGCATTAGGGCAGTGAGTAGCTTTTTAAAATCTTCTTACCCTGTCTCTCCGAATTGAAACAGCCACTCCTACCATCTGTGTCAGTAATCTGCTGGAGGGGATCCCCTGTTTTCAAGGTACACCCCAGTTTGGTCATGTGTTGGACCTAGATGTTCTCCACAGTCATCTCCTCCCTGATAAAGCAATAACTGCTTTACGTCTGTTGCCTCAGCACGCCATAACCCTCTCCTGGATGGTGACTTTATAGGAAAGTTTGTATGCGTATCACCCAGTCTATCTTTTAAAAATTAAGAAAAGTAAATGTATGCTGGAGCTAATGACAATATATTGTGGCATTTTATTTTAAAAATTGGGGAAAGTTGCATATTTTTTTAAAAGTAGGTGTTTGAGTAAAAAAATTGAAGGTACTTTTTTAAGAAAAAAATTTATATGCCTCAGTTTACATAGACATTTCAGATTTCAACACGTCACTCTGGGATATAATGGTTTCTTTTACTTGGTCAAAATGCATGTGGAGCATTTCCGTCTTAGTTACTTGGGTTTGCCTTTGTGGTCTTCTATATATATATTTTTATTGTATCAGAGAAACAAAATTATCCTCAAAAATAAGTCCATTTGGATATATTTGTCATAGTCAAATTACAAAATGTACAAATTAAATTTAGCCCTTTTCTAGCAAGTGATCTTTAAACTGAAAAGAGCTGTTCTTTTAAATTCGCCCAAAATTGTGTGGGGGAAGGCACAGAAATAATTTTCTAAGTGCCATGCCATAGTCCCTTTCAAGTGTGGCCTAAATTTCAATCTTAACGAAATGCACGTCTGCTCCTGGTCTGAAAAATGTAGGCAATTACTATGTTTCGAATCACAGTGAAAGATGTACATAAACCTATGAAAAAAGATGTGTGCAATCTGAAAGCCTGTTAATTTTCTGTGTAGAAATGCTGACACACGAAAGGGTTAAATTCACAGCCTTTCTGGTCCCTTGCTTCCAGTACTTCAACTGGTGTCCTCCCCTCATTTTACTACTATTACTACTACTCCCACAACTTCTATTCTTTTTGCACATAGTTAACTACCCTTCATTATGATTCTTAAAGAAGAAGTGCTGTTTCTGTGGTATTGTATTCTCTAAATAATCATATTTAATTTTTTAAAGCAAGGTTGCAGTTTCTAGTTGTTCGGTTCCTGTGTTTTTTGCTGGTGTGTAATAAAAAGCAAGATTTTCTTTTCATGGTTATTTAATACATTAGCTGCCTGTAAATATTTCTTGTTATAATGCTCTGGAATGTGTTGTAGAAGTTGTATTAGATTAGTTTAAAGCCTTGTTTGAAAGCCACATTGTTTTGGTTATTTCTATTAAATTAGAAAATTGAAAACGTTTTCAAATGAATTTCTTCTTTTCTTCTTCACTGAATTGAGACTCAATCATTTAAATTCATTAAAAATATTTACACTTGCCCAAACTGGTTTGGCTCAGTGGATAGAGTGTCGGCCTGCGGACTGAAAGATCCCGGGTTCGATTCCGGTCAAGGGCATGTATCCTGGTTACGGGCACATCCCCAGTAGGGGGCGTGCAGGAAGCAGCTGATCGATGTCTCTCTCATCGATGTTTCTAACTCTCTATCCCTCTCCCTTCCTCTCTGTAAAAAATCAATAAAATATATTAAAAATATGTACACTGCGTGTAGGCACTGGAGATGCAGTAATGAGTGAACAAGGGAAAGGCAGTCCCTGCCCGCTTGTGAGAATGGTGAGCGCTATGACTAACTCAGAACATAGTAGGACCACAGGAAAGCATCGAGCCCCACACTTGGTTAGTCAGGGCAGTGATCTCTCACTAACAAAACAAAACTGATCCGGCAAAGAGTGAAGGGAGACGGAAACACAGAGGCCTGGCAGAGAGAATGTGCGTGTCTTTGGGGATCTGAAGTGCAGTTGGCTGGGTGGAGGGAACTTGCAGTAGGAAAACAGGAAGCAGTAGACCAGGAGGTACTTTTCCAGCCGAGTTTCTGGAAAACCATGTGGAAGGGGCTGGGGCTTACCCTGGGGGCAGCCAGGAGCACGTGAAGCACATCATGGGGGTTTCCTGGGGGAAAGGTCACTTTAGCCGGGAGGGGGCTGTAGAGAAGGTGGGAGGTGGAGGGGCAGGTGCAGGCTCTTAGGGATCCAGGCGAGCCCGGAACTAGCTCCCGGCCGTGGAGAAACAGCTTTTCGGAGATTCGGAAGGTGAAGTAAACCAGTGATTGAGGCCGTGGGGTGGCCCAAGAAACGGACTCACTGTGTGACTTGCTACCTGTCGCTTGGTGTCGCTGAGCTTCACGTGCACAGTGAGAGAGTCGTCTTTTCCTCCGAGAATTGGGGGGGGGAGTCCCTTACGTTGTTGGGTGTGAAGCACGCGTGCCGTCGGGCGTTAACAGATGGTGGCGGTTGCTCTCTCTGCTGTAACGTTGCCCAGCCGGCTGAGGGCAGGCAGGGGGTGGCACAATGACCAGGGCTGGGATTTGGCCTAAAACGCAGTCGGGTTGAGAGTGTTGGCTGGAAGCAGTGGTGTGAGGAGCCATAGGCCACGGTGAAGCGTAGCTCAGGAGGACAGGGGAGGAGGTGGTGGGTAAGGAGAGCATTACCTGGAGGGACGGGAGAGGTTGATGGTGCTGAAGGCCTGGATGGTGGACAGACAGACTGGAGGAGAGAGGTTGTGGTCGGATAACAGGACAAACTGAGCCAGTGATGTTTCAAAGCGGAGAAAATGAGGGGACAGCATGAGAGGAGGAATAGAAAAGAAAGAGGAGAGAGCGGGTGGCTCATCTGGTGGTGTGGACAGTCGTGGGCAGTGGGAGCAAGACAGTGCCAGGGCTTTGTCACTCACGTAACTCCACGTGTGGGAGTCCGCCGCTGGGGTGCGTTTCCGCAGGTCACTTGTCGAGAGCCGTCATTAGCTCCAGAGCCTCTGCGGGGTGACAGGAGCAGCATTAGTGGACTCTGCAGGGGCTCCGTTTGAGCACTTGGATGCAGCAGCTGTTTGTGAAGACTGAAGAGGTGACCATCATCGGTCCTGTTTTAAATGCGGGGACGGGCTCAGGGTGACAGAATTTGCTCGCAGCCTGGCGCAGTAAGGGCCAGACCCTCCGTTTACAGGTAGCTTGGCTTCCGGTCTGTGCCTGTAACCACGACAACGCCCTGCCACTCAGCGTCTGAGGTCAGCATTACCTCTGAGGGAACTGGCTTCGCTGGGCATCCTCCACCCTCACTTAAGGGCTCCGTTTATAATGAATTGTGTGTGTGGGGCGGGGAGTGGCCCATGGTGCCCACAGCTTCCACTTCCTCTGGAGGAGGCACCTGCCCGGGCTTGGGAACCAGGGCCTGAGGGTCCTCGGGCTGGCGGGGCGGGTGCTGGCCGGGGAAGGAGGGGGGGGGGACACGAGAGCTTGTGCTCGCAGCTGCTGGGCTGCGTCTCCTGCCACCGCCTCTGGGCACAGGCAGGCTGCCCGGGCGGCCAGTCACTGACCACGGGAGCCGTGAGCGGCTGGGCCGCAGCCAGCAGGACCTGGTGCCCTCTGCCCCCACCCGGCCACAGCTGTCTGCAGGAGGTGCCACGCTCAGGACAGGTCAGTGCCCTGCCCTGGGGCAAGGCCTCCTGGGAAACCACATGCCAAGGAGAGCAGCGCCCCCACCTGGGCCGCCTGTGTACTGGGCTGTTACTGAGACCAGACACTTGTGTCTGCCCAAGCCCTGGCCCGGCAGTTATCCTGGACCCCGAGCCGGGCCTTGCACACGAAGAGGCAGAGAAAGGCAGGGGCAGGAGGGGGAGCTTGTCCGATGCCTCGGACCCGAGCCGGCTGGAGTCTGCCGTCTCCTGGGGTCCCCTCAGCGTCCTCTGCGCCTTGCCATGGGGATGCCTCTCAGCTCGAGCCGGAGCCCCCTTCTCGTGTGCTGCATGGGTTCACGCAGACAGGGTGCCGGCAGGGGTGCCCACAGCCCTCAGGGGGGCGGGGCCCGAGAGGAACCCTCCCCAAGGCCGGGGTGCGGGTGGGGGTGAGGAGGGGCGCTTTGCAGCCAGTCAGCACCCGGGGCTGCAGGGCAGCTGGGCAGCCGCGCTGAGCACTGGGCCAGGCTCCGCCTGTGCAGCCTGTCCGGTCCCGCCTGCGGGGACGCTGTGCCACGAGGTGGCCCCCCCCGGGGGGGGAGCCCCGGCCCCCCGGCACCGGCCCGGGCCTGTCTGCTGAGGCCGGCGTCCTCCCCCCGGCCCAGCCCCGGGCCCCTGAGGTCCAGCCGCCGCCCCTGCAAGCCCAGTGTCGGGACAGGCCCGGGCCACTCTTGAGAAGAGAACGAAAGCAGGGGGACAGCGCTGGGGCTGCGAGGGGAGCCCCGAGACCGTGAACTGCCTCCGACTCGTCAGAAGGAGCCCACGCGTTCGAGAGGCGCCCGGTTTCCGTCTTGGAGAAGCAGTGGCCGTCCCGCCCTCACAGTGGACTGACCGGGTTTCAGCGGCCTGGCAGCCGGGAGCACTCTCCGGGAGGCTGGCAGCTGCTCCCCGTAATTGGGGTTTGAGGCCCCCAACCTGTGAGCCGGAGGTCCAGGTGGTACCAAGCAAATGGCAGAGACGGGGGTGACAGGTGCCTAAGGCAGGGCCGGACCACCCCCGGAACTTGATGGGGGGCGGGCGGCAGAGGTGAGAGCTGCCTCGGTGGGAAGCTTGGGCTTCCATCCACCAACCTTAGGGCGACGCCTCAGGTCCCAGGCAGGCACCCCGCGCTCAGGTCAGGAGCGGCAGCCGGTAGCGTGGCCCCACGGCCAGGGCGGTGGCGACAGGGCAGGCCCTCAGATGCCAGCACGGCCTGGTCCCCTGCCCTCCCAGCTGCGTCACTGGCTCACCGGTGCGGGCAGCGGGCCGAGGCAGGCAGTGCGGACAGCGACGGGGGGCAGAGAATCGGGGAGGACAGAGCCCAGTCCAGGTAGTTTCTTCATCCAGCCTTTCTGTCCAGCCGCCAGAATGCCCTCTCCCGCCTGTTGGTTCACCTTTAAAGGGAAAGGAACAATTTTTGTGAGGTCTAAATGAGAAGTTTAAAACCCAAGGGGTATGCAAATACAAGATATTATTAATTAAAAAATTGCAAATACTTCAGGGAGATACTAGTTAGACTCCCCAGAGGTAATGCCTGTCAGAGCAGCCAAGACGAGATTGTCCTGGGGCAGAAAACCCTCCATCAAGGGCGGTTACAAATGCATTATTATTACTATTACTCTTATTGTTTTCGGAGAGGGGCTGCCACAGGGGGTGTAAATGCTTTCAGTGTAAAACAGCGTCCGGGCCGCAGGTTCGGGGACGGGCGGATGACCCAGAAGCCAGGGGGCTAGGATCTGTACCCTCATTGCCACTCCGCATCCCCGAAGACGGCGGCGGCCCGAGCAGCACCGGCGCCCTCTGGTGGACACGGCCGAGCACGGCCGCGGCGCTGCAGAGGCGCGGTGGCTGGGAGGCCGCTGGGGGCGCTGCAGACCGCCGCGCTGGCGGGGAGACAGGAGGCCGGTCTCCCCTGCCTGCTGTGCGCTGGGAGCGGCCCGGAGGTTTCATAAATACACAGTCGTCATCCTGGTTCCGTCCTGATAATTTAAGACATGAACCCCCACTGATCGAGGCACAGCTTCTCTCTGTCCCGGGAGTAGCAAAAGCATTTCCTAATTAAACCGGCTGTTCCTTCGCTCAGGTGTCTGGTTCCTGAAGTCCCCGAATGCCCTGAGAGGGAATTGGGAAGGGCCCGGAGGCCAGGATGTCCCATGCCCGCTGCTGGCCTCCCGTCCCGTGCCCCTGCCCTTCCCACGTTGCTCACTGGATGTCCAGGGTGGGCTCTGGGCACCGTGGGAGGATCTGGCTGCGGTCCCTCCTGCACCACAGGTGGTTGCTGAGGGGCAGGCAGAGTGGAGTACTCCCTGCTGGCTGAGCCCGCTGGGTGCAGCCAGGGGGAGGGCCATTATTTGGGGCGGGGGGAGGCCTGGCCACCTCTGACCCGAGGAGGACGCTGGTGCTCACAGAGCTCTCTCTGCTCACGTGGCTCCCAGGGCAGGAAAGGGAGGGAGCCGAAACCGGTGTGGCTCAGTGGATAGAGCATCGGCCTGCAGACTGAAAGGTCCCGGGTTCGATTCCGGTCAAGGGCATGTGCCTTGGTTGCGGGCACATCCCCAGTAGGGGGTGTGCAAGAGGCAGCTGATCAATGTTTCTCTCTCAGGGATGTTTCTAACTCTCTATCTCTCTCCCTTCCTCTCTGTAAAAAATCAATAAAATATATTTTAAAAAAAGAAAAGAAAAAAAAAAGGGAGTGGTTTTCTCAGAGAGCTCTCCGGGGTCAGAGGCAGGCATGCAGTCCCATACAAGGGCCTCGACCAGTAACTCATCCCTTGCTGATTCTTCTTCACCTCCCTCATCCTTTCACCTTCACCCGAACCTCACAAAGAGCTCTGTTCCCCTTTTCTTGCACTTTGATGGCCCAGAAAATCCATGGCATCCCAAAATTGGTTCTCTTTTTCTCAAAGGAAGGGCTGGGTCATTGCTTCTAGCCGCTAGATGGGCTGAATCCCGAGGCGGTCAGGGAAAGAAATGAAAACATGGCAGCTGATGGCCATGTTCAACCAGATCGAGATTCGTGCTGAGCTACACTGTTCATAATAAAAAAGCTCATTAATTGTCTCCGAAATAAATATCCCCCCAAGTTTTTACTAACGTGAATGTTTAGGGGGTCCCCTGCAAACGCATTGTATTGCAGTGTAAAGATCGACATTGCCAGCTGATTCCCACGACAGGAATGGAGATGCCCAGAAAGTTCAGGCAAAGGGAAGTCACAGTTGACCCTGAACTTGGTTCCCTCGGAGTGCCATGAAACTCTCCCCCGAATCTGCAGGACGCAGGACAGCTTGTTAAAGTTATTTTAACAGTGGTGTTCACAGATTCTCTAGAAAAAAAAAAAAAGGTTGTCTGCCAACCCTGCTTTATTAGACATGAAATGATTTTCTTTTCATACATAATTGAAAGCTCCAAGTCTAATGAAGTCAAAAGCATAAGAATGTGAGAAATGGGGAACGCTGCTCTTGGTGAGCAGACAGAACCTTTCAGGGCAAAGTATGGGAGCAGCTCCTGTCTGTGGCGAGTGACTGTGCATCGGGGATGCCGGGAGGATGGTCAGCCTCTAGCTCCCCGCTCCTTTCTGCATCGGCAGAAGCAATCTTTGTGGTTTATACCTCGTTCTTAATTCCTTTCAGCTAGCACTGAGGCTGGAGAACGAGAGAGAGGGGGTGGGGTGGGGGGAGATGGAGAGGGAGAGAGGAAGGAGAGAGAGAGGTGAAGAAGAAACGGGATGCGAAGGATTTGCGTTGCGGGAGGCAGCTGTTTGGGGCAGTAACTTGGAGTTTTCGAAGCGGTCCGGGTGCCTCTGGCAGTGCATGTCCCTCCCAAGTCCACGCCTGTGCCCGCCAGCACGGCCAGGGGTGAGCCTCAGAGGGGGCAGTGAAGGATGGAGAAAAGACAGACAAGAGGATGAAAGCTGGTCTGGGTGGGACGCTGTCTTCTCTAATGCACCTGACCTCTATCAAGCCCACGTCACTCAGGCACGTGGGCCCACGTGTTCAGACCAGGTTCAAGATCACAACCACAGCTGTAACTGTGCTGGGAGGCTCTGCCCTCCACGCTAGGACTTGCCCGTGGCCAGGAGAGGACGGTGCCCTCGCATCAGCCCACGGCTGGAACCTGTCTGATCACTTGGCCGCTCTCCGCACAAGCCATGGGGAGGTGGCACATGTGATGGCAGAGCAAGCGCCCCCTCTTTGCCCCCCCTCCCCCGCTTGTGCCGCAGCCCTGCCTGGCAGGAGTGGTGGCCGGAGAGGGCGCAGGTGCCCTGCAGGAAGGGCCGACCTCCGCCGGCTGAGGGCTCTGCGATATGAGGGAGCCAGCCAGCCCGGGCCACGTGACAGGGTGCCATCTGCACCCCGGGAGCCTCGATTTTGCAGCTGCCACACGAGCTCATGAAACAGCTTTTCCAGAAAGTTCGTGCATTTCCAATCTGCTGCGCTCCGTTCTCCCCTACAACTGCCACCAACCTGGTGCTCATTTGGATCCAAGACCCGATGCCGATCAGCACATGTCTGGGCTCATCACAGCACTGGAGAGGAAACTGGGGCTCAGGGGGCCCTGAGCAGGCCATTCCTAGACACACACACACACACACACACACACGTATGTATTATACATACACATTGTCAAGTGTTACAGATGGATGCATTCCTCGGACATGGCACGGAAGTTGAATTTTTGTTATTTTCGATGTGACTTTTAGTACAAAATCAATAGCACGCTTTCATGCTATTTGAAAGAATTCTGCGAGGAGTATTCCTTTTGGCAAAGTAAAATAAGGACCCTTCGTCTTTCTGTTCCATAAACTATATTTACATCTGCGTCTGCATCTCCTGTGAGCTGGGCTGAGGCTCATCTCTCTTTTGGAAAATGCGGACAGCGTTGGTTCCAGACTAGCTTTCACGTCTTCGTGTTTAATTTAAAAGACGGGGGGAAGGTGAGTTACACGCACAGAGCGGCCAGCACGGCGATTCCCTCCTCGTTACCCACACAGCCCACCCCCCCGACAGCACTGCACAGCGTACGGGCAGAGGCAGGCCGGACCTCGGTCTTCTGTGATGCAGGACAGCGTGCTATTCCGCGGCGACAGTCTCCTGCTTAATAAGCCTGGTGATAACTGCCATTAACTGCACGCTATTAACTCTCGTCTATGCTCTACGGAATCGCATTTCACGGCACATTAGTGACAAAAGTTTCTAATTTTTTTGATACAATAAATACAAGCTGGTTAGCTTATATGGCTGGAGGTTAGCCTGTTTTTATAACAGTTTTCCAAGCCACAAGCTCTATCAGAGTTAAATATTTACTTTTTGGAACACTTTTTTTTTTTTTAGTAATTTCTCTACTGATGTTTATCATATTTTAAAGGTGAACTCACTATTTTTCTCCATTTCTAGCTGCTGGGAACAATCCTTACGAAGAAAAAGACTTACATGGAGAGATGGTCCTGCTCATTGTGATCTTGACTTTGGGAGGCAAGAAGAAATTGCTAGGAAAATCTTTCTGAGTGACATGACAATGAGTGGAGTTCACATAGTATGTAAAACACACACAACGATGCTTAGCGCAAAGTAGACCTTATATATCAGTGTTTGTTTAATGCATGAAGTAAGTAACTTAAAAGCAAGATAGACATTGGTGAAGTGGCGAGGTCTGCAGTGAATCCGGGTTCACCAGAGGAATCTGAGAACATAGCTCTCCTTTTTATAGTAAAGAAACAAGTAAGCGTATCTCAGTGCTGACTTTCTTTCAACCAAGGAAAAAAAACTCCCAACCATCTCCAAGCTTTAAATAAAACTATTTTCTCTGAACGAGACTTGTTATTACTTGGACAGAAAAGCCAAGTGGTTTTCATTACGCACCAGCGGAGGAACCACAGGATTCGTAGTGAGGTGCCCACCAACTCTCTTATTTTAAAGACATCGGTTCAAGCAGCTTTATAGACCACCCACATCTTCCAAAGAGCTGGCCCATGCCCTGACTGGTTTGGCTCAGTGGACTGAAAAGTTTCAGGTTCGATTCCGGTCAAGGGCATATACCTTGGTTGCAGGCACATCCCCAATAAGGGGTGTGCAGGAGGCAGCTGATTGATGTCTCTCTCTCACTGATGTTTCTAACTCTCTATCCCTCTCCCTCCCTCTCTGTTAAAAAACAAAACAAGGCCCGTGGACCCTGGGTCCGAACCGTGAGCCACAAGCCGAGGCCTCTACAAGACGCTGAGCAGCAGCTGCAGCGTCCAACGTCCAGTTTGTGTGTGTCTGTCAGCGTGGATCTCCGGGTGGCCTGCCGAGGTCTGGAAATCACCAGGACTCTGATCAAGACTTCTGCAGCTGATCTTGGGCTTTGCGTGCGGTGAATTTCCCTCACCTACACGATGGTCGCTCTCTGCTCCCCTTCCTGCATCCTGCCTGAACTCTGAGCTCTGCCCGTGGACCCTGGGTCCGAACCGTGAGCCACAAGCCGAGGCCTCTACAAGACACGGAGCAGCAGCCGCAGCGTCCAACATCCAGTTTGTGTGTGTCTGCCAGCGTGGATCTCCGGGTGGCCTGCCGAGGTCTGGAAACCACCAGGACTCTGGTTTTTTACGCTGGCGCAAGGAAAAACCGTGAGTCCAAACAGAGACCGAATTAAACAGGCTTTATTGGGAGCATACGGGCGGGTTCACCTGCTCGGAGAGGGGAGCAGGAGAAGCCGAGCCAAAACTGGGGCAGGGGTAAGTTTTTATACTTTTCAGAGGCTGCTGTTATCGGCAGAAATCGGTGGCAGTTAGGGCTTTCTGGGGTCAGGTGACGCCAGGGGTCTGTTTAGCGATCTATTTCCTGGAACTGTTTGTCAGGCAGGGATTCTCCACCTGGGTGTCACGGTTTCGGAATGTCGATGTTGAAAGGTCAGTTCCGCAAGGTGGGGGTTACTTTTCCACCTTCGGGGCAGGGTGCAGCGAAGGCCGGACACCTTCCTCTCTGTAAAAACATCAATAGAATATATATTTTTAAAAATGGCCCCAATGCAGTTGTCTTTGGGTATCTAAATTAATATTTTGCCTGCAGAAATTAGAAAAATGCCAGCTTTAACATTGAACTGAATATGGGAAGCCTATCTTGATTTGGAAGTTAGAAGTTTCTAAGGAAAAGCATAGAAAAAAATATTCTTAAAAAAAAGGAAATTAATAAGAAATGCTAGAGACTGTCTCAGAACTAGTATTCTGAAGCTAATAAATGTCTACCCCAAGTCCCCCTTCTTTTTCTGAGCTTCCTTGTCCAGACTTGCCCTTTCCCCTCCCTTCTTCCTTCCCCTTCCGCCTCCTCTACTACCACTCACTTGAAGGAAAATGAGAAGAGGGATTCCAACAGCTGCCTTTGGGAAAAGCTGGTCTCAGCTAGAGAGGAACCAGCAATTGTTCCCAACTTTACCGGGGAGGACCCTGATGGATTCACAAAAGCTTAACTGTCAGAACATGGAATCCTGGTTCTTCTGACTTGTTCCAATCAATACAGCCACTGGTTTCTGAGAGCAAGGTCACAGATGCTCAGTGAGGTCTGCTGTGAGACTGAAGAGGAGTCTTTTGCTGTAAGAAGCCAGATCACCATAAGAAAGACTGTGTGAAAAGAAAGTTTGAAGGGCAATTTACAAAGAGAAAACAGAAGCCAGTTTAGGGCTGCTCCAGGACTATGAGAGATAGTTTCCCCTTCTCCTTACTCTTTAGGAGAAATTGAAATTACCATAAAAGGGGAAGTTACTAAGGGCCTCGTAGATGCTGGGGCTACTTTATCTGTTATTAACCCTGCCCATCTAAGTTTCCCTCTGCCTCGGAGTAAGGCTTCTGTACAAGTGGTAGTGGGACATAAGCAGCCAACAGCTGTTTTTAAATCAGAATCGGTCCCTTATCAACTAGGGCACATTAAGGGACAACATATATTTTACTGGTCAAATTGGTCCCAGTTCCCCTGATAGGGAAAGGTTTTTAAAGTCACTGATGCCCACGAATGCTTTTTGCAGAAGGGTAATAAGTATTTAGAACTAAATGAACCAGATATTGAACCAAAAGGGAAAAACGATGATTTTAAAAGAACCTCCCAAGAGGAAACTAACCTGGAGACTGACTTTTGCTGACAACCTTTCTTCATGATTAACTTCCTTGAGAGCTTAACAGGGGACCTGCCCCTCAGAATGGCCCAGACAGCCCAGAGACCTGCAGAAATGCCTAACCCTCGGCTTGCTACATATGCCTCTGTAGATGGGGAACCTGGCCACAGGGCCTTCAGAGTCCCCTTTTCTATTGGGATGCAAACTCTTCATCTGGGAGAAATTTGACTCGAGGTCCCACAAAAAAATTTTTAAGAAAAGGCTAATCTTTTGCAACATAGCCTGGCCCCATTATAAAGTGGACAATGGAGAGGTTTGACCAGTTACTGGCACCAGTAAGTGGAATGCTACCCTGCAGCTGATCCTGTTTCCCAGTCTCTGGGAAGTGAATGGAGAATGAGGCCTTCTCAGATCAGTGTGTGTTATAATAATGTTATGGTCATAAGGAAACACCTCTAATGTATGAAATTATTATTGTGTGAAATGTTTGCTGTGTGGAGACCTCAATACTCTAACTTCCAAATTGGTGAACGCCCCACTATCTTGATGTGAAAGCCCTGAGCCCTTAAAGTGTAAATGCCCTACTCTTAGTATAAGGCACACTGTCTGGCCCACATCGATAAGACACAAGTTGTTTACCACCGGCTATATAAGTACCGGACCTTCTTCAGTTGATGTTTCCTGCCTGATAAGAAGAGGACTCCATGTCTCTCGGTGAGACGAGCCCCTGACTGACTGCTCTGCTGTGCGAGCCTGAACCAACTGCAGCCGCTGTCTGTCTCCATCTTCGTTGTCTATCTTTCAGTATGCATCGCCGGGTGGCCTTTGCCAGAGCCTAGGACTCACTAGGAGTAGGTAAATAAACCTGTGTGATTGCATACTAAAAAAAAAAAAAAAAAAAAAAAACAAAACAAAACAAAAAACCCAAGAAAAATAGAGTCAGCCCTTCCTCCAGTTATCAGAAATGTCATGGGATGAAGAGCTTTTGGAACTTGACCAAATGCCTGCTAAGGTACATCCCAAACTAGTTTCTACAGTGGATTCTAGTCCAAGACGCAACAGTTCTCGAACATTGTGTGTTCCCAGCATAACTAGTCATTGAGAAGGAAGAAAACTCCAGATATTATTTTCTAGACAAACATGAAGATTTGCGGAATGCTGAAACACTGGACCGGGAATGTAAAAATCACCATGTAGGGGAGAAACCAAGATGGTGGCATAGTGAACACCTAAACTGCTGCCTCACACAACAATTTCAAAATTACAACTAAAAGACAGAAGGGAAATCATCCAGAACCACAGGAAAGCTGGCGGAGTGGAAATTCTACAACTAGAGGGAAAGAGGGGAGCTCATGGAGACTCAGAGGAGCTGCAAAAAGCTGAGGTACAGAGACACGCGTGTGGAAAGGACGGGCGGCGGAGGGCCTGGCTGGCTTCCTCTAGCAGGAGGGAGATGGAAACTCCCGACTGCACTGAACCCCACTTCCAGGAGAGACTCATATGGGGGAGTCTGGACTGTTGTGAAAAGGAAGGAGTGCACAGAAACTTAGGGGAGCTGTGAAAGACAGAGGACCTGAGGTGCACGCAAAAGTGCGCACACAGAGGGCTGACTGCTGATTGTGCCGCTGGCTTTCTCTAGTGGGAGGGAGGCAGAACCTTCCAAATGTGCTGAAATCCAGGTCGGACTGTATTGAACCCCCGTTTCGGGCGAGATCCTGGGGACCCAGACTCATATGGGTCCCCGGAGTGCACAGAAACTCAGGGGAGCCGAAAAGGCAGGGATCTGGAGGTGTGTGAGCATAACACTGAGACCCAGCGGCTGATAGGAAGCCAAGGCTGTCTGCTCAGCCCTGAGACTCCACCCATTCAAGCCTAGCACAGAGGCTTTTGCAGTCTTGCAAGTCTTAAGGCAGAGTCCAGCACAGAAGTTCTCCGGGCATGGACACAGCTGATCCTCACAACCAATTGGCATGGAGGTCAATCCCCGCCAGTGATACCAACAATCATCAAGAATTAACTACAAGGCTGTACACACAGTCCATAAAGGGGTGCGTTCTCCAAGAGTGTCCACCTAGGTAACCAGGGGTGGGGAGGGTTTTGAGCTACAGGGCCATATAGGACACCCAGCACACAAAGCTACTCTACCAACTTAGAAGCAGCAAAAATGCAGAGACAAATGATAGAAATGGAGGAAAACAAACGACTGGATATAGAGTTCAAAACCATGGTAATGGTGAGATGAAAATGGCGCAGAATACACGGACGTGTCCCGAGCCTTCTCCCTGAGCAGACAGAACAGCTGAGGGTTGCACGGGGAGTGTTTGTTGACGATTTAAAGGATACTATTCTCCAGGAGAAGGTGGGGGACTGCTGGATAGGACTCCCCTCACCGGGCAGCCCCCAGGGTTCTCTGCCTGAGCCGCCAGCTCGTATGCAGAGACCACACCATCTTTAAGGGGAAAGTAGATGTTTACAGAAGCCTGAAAATCTACAGCTGCAGTACCCACCGAACAGCTCCAAGTCCCAGAACACCACTTCCCAATCGGCTCAAACACTCAGATTCAGAGGAGCTCCACATGCCACACGGAAAGGTCAGATTCTGCCTGGGATAAGGTAAGGTCTCTGGTCCCGCAGAACAGAGAGACGTGCACTGGGAGCTGGAGGACTGGGAGAGATCTCCACCTGGAGAGATCCGTGGCTGTTGGGCAGGGCGTAATCCCTGAATGTGGAAGAGGGTCCTCAGAGCTATTAACAGAGGGGATCTCTAGAAAGCTGCCCATTTTGATCTGACGCAGAAGGACACCTAGGAGTTATTAAAGTGTGCCGGCTGCTTGGACAGGAGCGGGGAAGGGGGACTGCACAGACTTGCTTCTGATTGCTGAGCCCAATACATAGAATCACTCAGTTGGAGACACCCTTGGGAGACTGCAGGGGAAGGTTGTTTTTCTGGAACCTGGGGATCTGAGTGGGGAATGACCTTCGGAGAACCAGCTCTGGGGAAGCCCACTCCCACAAACTGGTACTGAGTGCCACAGGGAAAGCAGGATCTAAGCACAGGCTAGAGAGGACCTATAGTTTTGGAGGTCAATCCAGAAACACTGCCACCCAGGGGCTGACTCACAAATTGACTCTTGTGTAATCACAAATAAAAGAATAAAGAGATTAAGACATACCGTTGGCACCAAGGCCAGTTTGGCTCAGTGGAGGGAGTGTCGGCCTGCGGACTGAAGGGTTCTGGGTTCAATTCAGGTCAAGGGCATGTGTCCTGGTTGTAGGCGCATCCTCTGTAGGGAGTGTGCAGGAGGCGGCTGATCGATGTCTCTCTCTCATCGATGTTTCTAACTCTCTGTCCCTCTCCCTTCCTCTCTGTAAAAAATCAGTAAAATATATTAAAAAAAAAAACATACTGTTGGCTTAAAAACTAGTAGAATGCAGGGAACTGCAATATTGTCACAACTGGGAAACAGGTGTGCCAAACAGATCAATAGAGGAAGTGAATGACCTTCACTACTGCATACTCTTTTTATTTCTTTATTATTTTTTCATTTTTTATTTTTTCATCTTTTACTTAAGAAACTAATTTTTTTTCTTTTTCCCTCACTTGATTTTACCTTTTTAATTATGACATTTTTATTTTCAATCAGGATTATTACTACTATTATTTTACCTTTTTGAAAAAAAAAAGTGTCATTTTATTTTCTCTATTTTACCTTGGTATTAGAGTTCTACATTCTAATTTCATCTTTCCTTTAAGCATCATCTTATTCAATTGCAACTCTACCTTTATTCCTTTACTCTCTTCCTAACTTTTCCCCTATTGTCCTGTTTCTCTTACCCTTTTCCTATTTTAGATTTTTCCTATTCTTTTTACCCCGTTAAAATTCCACCCTACTTATACATCTAATTTTCAATCCCCTGCTCCAAGTCCATAGACACCTCTCTCTTCTGTTTTCATTATCCAAAAAATTGATTTTCTCTGTCCTTTTGTTGTTGTTTGCTTGATTATTGAGTATATCAATATTTTAAAATATATTTTATTGATTTTTTACAGAGAGGAAGGGAGAGAGCCAGAGAGCCAGAAACATCCATTAGCTGCCTCCTGTACACCCCCTACTGGGGATGTGACCGCAACCAAGGTACATGCCCTTGACCAGAATCAAATCTAGGACCCTTTAGTCCTCAGGCCAATGCTCTATCCACTGAGCCAAACCAGTTTTGGCGAGTATATAGATTTTTTACACATTTTTGTGAGATTGTTTTGCTTATTCTTCTTATTTTGTTTTGTTTTTTTGTTTGCTTTCTGTTTGTTTTTTTACTTCTGTTGTCCCTTGCCTCCTTGATATTAGTTGTTGTTTGGAGTTTGCATTAATCTCCAAGTACTTGTTGCTGGCATTTGTTGGGATTAGTGCTGTTCTATTGTAGTTTTCTCCCCATATATATAATTTGTTCTCCTTTTCTTTCTTACTCTCTCCCTTTTCTCTCTTATTTTTTTTTCTTTTTCTTTTTTCTCCCTTCTCCCAATTTCATTTTGGCGCTCCTTTCTTTTCTTTTCTTCTTTTTCTCTTCTCTCTTCTTCTTTTTCTCCTATCCCCTAATTTGTCTCTCTCTGGTGCTCACCTGTATTTGTGGCTATTAATATCGTGAATACATTTCTGTTCAGTGCCTTGTGCATTGTACCTGGGTGTATTGTTTTTGTGCCTTTAAATCAACACAGGAGCGAGAGAACTACATAACCAGACACCCAGAGAAGAGAGACCATGGGCAGACAAAGAAACAGCCTGCATATTAAAGAAAAGCAGGCATCACCAGAACAGGAAGTAAACAAAATGGAGGCAAGCAACCTCCCAGAGAAAGAATTCAGAGAAATAGTCATAACGTAGCTGAAAAGAATGGAAGACAAATTCGACAATATGAGTAAGAACCAAAAGTAAATGAAGAATCAAGAAGAAATGAAAAATGACATCACTGCTGTAAAGAACTCAATAGAAACATCAAAAGAAGAAGCAGAGGACCGCATCAGTGAGCTAGAAGACAAGGTAGGAAAAAATACCCAAGTGCAACAGCTTTTAGAAAAAAAAAATTAAAAAGCAAGAGGAGAGCCTAAGGGAACTTTGGGATAACATGAAACAAAACAACATCCCCATAATAGGGGTTCCAGAAAGAGTGGAAACTGAGCAAGAAATAGAAAACCTGTCTGAAGAAATAATGACAGAAAACTTCCCTGATATAGGGAAGAAAAATCCCACACAAATCCAAGAAGCTTACAGAGTCTCAAGCAAAATGAACCCCAAAAGACCGATGCCAAAGCACATTATATTTAAATTGGCAAACACCAACAACAAAGTAAGAATCTTAAAAGCAGCCAGAGAGAGAGACAGAAAGTTACCTACAAAGGAACCCCCATCAGACTAGCAACTGATTTCTCAACAGAAACTCATCAGGCCAGAAGAGAATGGGATGAAATATACAAAGTCATTCAAAGGAAGTATCTGAATCCAAGAATACTGTACCCAGCAAGGCTTTCAATCAAAATTGAAGGTGAAATCAGGAGCTTCACAGACCAAAAAGGACTAAGGGAATTTATTACCACCAAACCAGCAATGCAAGAAATGCTAAAGGGTCTGCTGTAAAAAAAAGAAAAAAAAAAAAGAAATAGGAAGCAAAGAAAGAACACAAGGGTAAAGAATAAAAATGGCAACAAATAAGTACCTATCAATAATAACTTCAAATGTAAATGGATTAAATGCCCCAATCAAAAGATATAAGGTAACGAATTGGATAAGAAAACATGACCCATATATCTGCTGTCTACAAGAAACCCACCTGAGAATAAAAGACACACACACATTGAAGGTGAAGGGATGGAAAACGGTTTTTCAGGCAAATGGAAATGATAAAAAGCTGGGGTAGCAATACCTATATTTGACGAATTAGATCTCAAAGTGAAGGACATAAGAAGAGATAAGGAAGGCCACTTCATAATACTAAAGAAAGCAATCCAATAAGAAATAAGTCTAGTAAACATATTGCACCCAAATACAGGAGCACCCAAATATATAAAAAAGAACTCCTGGAGGATATCAAGGGAGAAATTGACAGCAATACAATGATAGTAGGAGACTTTAATACCCCACTATCACCACTGGACAAATCCTCTAAACAAAAATCAGCAAAGAAACATCAATCCTAAATGACTCACTAGACCAGGTGGAATTGACATCTTCAGAACATTTCACCACAAAGCCACAGAATATACATTCTTCTCAGGTGCACATAGTTCATTTTCAAAGATAGACCATATGTTGGGTCATAGGTAAAGTCTCTTTAAATTCAAGAAGATAAAAATCATAGCATCTTCTCAGATCACAGTGGTATAAAACTAGAAATCAACTACAAAAAAACAATCCAAACAAATGGAGACTAAACAGCATACTATTAAACAATGAGTGGGTTATCAGAGAGATCAAGGAGGAAATGGACATATTCCTAGAAAAATATAACCTTCCAAAACTCAATCAAGAAGAATATAAACATCTCAATAGGCCAATAACTATGAAAGAAATCGAAACAGTCATCAAAAAGCTTCCAGAAAACAAAAGCCCGGGCCAGACGGCTACACAGAAGAGTTTTACCAAACATTCAATGAAGAATTAAAACTTATCCTCCTCAGACTATTCCAAAAAATTCAAAAGGAAGGAACACTTCTAAGCACCTTCTATGAAGCCAGCATCACCCTAATACCAAAACCAGATAAAGACAACACAATGAAAGAGAATTACAGGCCAATATCCTCATGAACATAGATGCCAAAATCCTCAACAAAATTCTAGCAAATCAGATCCAGCAGTACATCAGAAAGATCATACACCATGACCAAGTAGGATTTATCCCAGGAATACAAGGATGGTCCAATATCCTCAAATCAATAAATGTGATACATCACATAAACAAATTGAGAGATAAAAATCACATAGTCCTATCAATTGATGCAGAAAAAGCATTTAACAAAATTCAATACCCTTTCTTGATAAAAACTCTCAACCAGGTGGGAACAGAAGGATCATACCTCAACATCATAAAAGCCATATATGATAAACATACAGCTAACATCATACTCAATGGGCAAAAACTAAAACCATTTCCCCTAAAAACAGAAACAAGACAGGGATGCCCACTCTCACCACTCCTGTTCAACATAGTACTGGAAGTATTAGCCATTGCAATTAGACAAGAAGAAGAAATAAAAGGCATCCAAATTGGAAAAGAAGAAGTAAAGCTGTCCTTATTTGCAGATGGCATGATACTGTACATAAAAAACCCGAAAGACTCCATCCAAAAATTAATAGACTTAATAAATGAATTCGGCAATGTAGCAGGATACAAAATTAATGCCAAGAAATCTACGGCATTTCTATACATTAATAGTAAACTTACAGAAAGAGACAAAAAAAAGCAATCCCATTTACCATCGCACTAAAAAAATTAAAATACCTAGGAATAAATTTAACTAAGGAGGTAAAAGACTTATACACCGAAAACTACAGGACACCAAAAAAATAGATAGAGGAAGACGTAAACAGATGGAAGAGCATACCATGTTCATGGATTGGGAGAATCAACATCATTAAAATGTCTGTACTACTCAACGCAATCTATAGATTGAATGCACTTTCCATTAAAATACCAATGGCATATTTCACAGACCTAGAAAGAACTCTCCAAAGATTCATCTGGAACAAAACAAAAAGACCCCGAATAGCCATAGCAGTCCTGAGAAAGAAGAATAAAGTAGGTGGGATCTCAAGTTATATTACAAAGCCACTGTTCTCAAAACAGACTGATACTGGCACAAGAACAGACATATAGACCAATGGAATAGAATAGAGAATCCAGATATCCACCCAAACCACTATGCTCAATTAATATTTGACAAAGGAGGCATGAACATACAATGGAGTCAAGACAGTCTCTTCAATAAACGGTGTTGGGAAAATTGGACAGATACATGCAAAAAAATGAAACTAGACCACCAACTTACACCATACACAAAAATAAACTCAAAATGGATACAGGACTTAAACACAAGATGGGAAATCATAAAAATTCTAGAGGAATCCAGAGGCAGCAAAATCTCAGACATATGCTAAAGGAACTTCTTCACTGATACAGCTCCTAGGGCAATGCAAGCTAAAGAGAAAATAAACAAATGGGACTACATCAAAATAAAAAGCTTTTTCACAGCAAAAGAAACCATCAACATAACAACAAAAAAGCCCACTGTATGGGAGAACATATTTGCAAATGTTATCACTGATAAAGGTTTAATCTCCAATATCTACAGCCAACTTATACAACTTAATAAAAGAAAGATAAATGATCCAATAAAAAAATGGGCAAAGGACCTAAACAGAATCTTTTCAAAAGAAAACAGAAGAAAGGCCAAGAGACACATGAAAACATGCTCAAAGTCATTAATTATCCGAGAGATGTAAATCAAAACAATGCGATACCATCTCACACCTGTCAGAATGGCAATCATCAACAAATCAACAAATGACAAATGTTGGCGAGGATGCAGAGAAAAAGGAACCCTCATGCACTGCTGGTGGGAATGCAGACTGGTGCAGCCACTGTGGAAACAGTATGGAGTTTCCTTCAAAAAACTAAAAATGGAACTCCCATTTGACCCAGTAATCCTACTCCTAGGAATATATCCTAAGAAACTAGAAACACCAATCAGAAAGGATTTATGCACCCCTATGTTCATAGCAGCACAATTTACAATAGCTAAGATCTGGAAACAGCCTGGATGCCCATCAGCAGATGACTAGATCAGAAAACTATGGTACATCTACACAATGGAATACTATGCTGCCATAAAAAAGAAGGAATTGTTACCATTTGTAGCAACCTGGATGGAACTGGAGAGCCTTATGCTAAGTGAAATGAGCCAATCAATGAAAGAAAAATACCATGTGATCTCATTCATTTATGGATAATAAAGAACATCATAAACCGATGAACAAAAGATAGATGCAGAGGTAGTAAAGCATCAAACAGACTGTCCAATTACAGTGGAAAGGTTAGGGAGAGGTGGGGTAGATAGGAGATCAACCAAAGGACTTGTATGCATGCATATAAGCACAACCAATGGACACAAGGCTTTGGAGGGTTAGGGCATGCATGGGAAAGGGGGGGCACTGGGAAGATATGTATACATTAATTTTAATAAAAATTTTTAAAAAAGGAAAAAAAACCCAAAACTAAAGCACGGTTTTAAGGTTTTTCAAGAATTGCATAGAAAAGATGGATAAATTTAGGAATACCAAGAATATATAAAAAAGGACCAATTAGAAATTACGCATACACTGACTGAAATAAAAAATATTATACAGAGACCTAACAGCAGACTAGAGGAATGCAAGATTTAAGTCAAAGATTTGAAATACAACGAAGCACAAAACACTTCACTGGAAAAGCAGAAAGAAAAAAGAATCCAAAAATGTGAAGACAGTGTAAGGAGCCTCTGGGACAGCTTCAAGCGTACCAACATCAGAATTGTGGGGGTGCCAGAAGAAGAGAGAGAGCAAGATACCGAAAACCTAGTTGAAGAAATAATGATTGAAAACCTCCCCCACCTGGTGAAAGAAATAACTTACAAGTCCAGGAAGCACACAGAACCCCAAACAAAAGGAATCCAAAGAGGACCACACCAAGACACATCATAATTAAAATGCCGAGAGCAAAAGACAAAGAGAGAATCTTAAAAGCAGCAAGAGAAAAACAGCTTATTACCTACAAGGGAGCACCCATCCGATTGTCGGCCATGTCTAAGTCAGAGTTGCGAAAGCTTCGGATTTGTGGATGATTGGATGCCGCACCCTGAGGTTCCCAGCACGCACACAGGGCGCTCTGCCTAGAAAGCATCCGAGTGAAGTGGGGGCTGTCAGCGCAGGCGAGAAGGGACCTGGGCTGGTTTAGGGGGAACTTAGGGCTCTGGAGCTCAGCGGTGCTTCGTGCGGTTCCTGGCTATTCGGGGCACCTGATAAACCAGCCCCGCCCCGCGCTTAAAGACGCACCCTTCACAATGCACTGCCACCAGCGGGGATCTCAGGACACGCAGCCCACCCCGGCTGCCGCCCACTCACCTGTCCTCTTTGCTCAGCTGCCCAATGGGGTTCACAAGTGTTTCTAGGGAGCTCACTCCCACCGGGGTGAAGAGCAGACGGAGACAGAGCGGGATTTGGTTCTGTGATGGTCCCCAGATTTTAGGGGTGGTCATAGAGCGACGGGGTCGGTAGGGAACGAGGAATGTGATCAGTCACGATTGTCTTGCCCGCTGGATTCCTCTGATCCCCACTCGGTCGTCCCTGCCTTTTAATGGAGGTGGCCGCGTCCCAGGCCTGGGTAACAGGTGGTAACATTTCCGAGTTTTTCGGTGACCGAGGAGGAACCTGCTGGATGCCAAGAGCAGGAGTGCTTTCCCCCTTTTAACAGGGGAGTTTAAGGGAAATGTGTGTGTGTGTGTGTGTGTGTGTGTGTGTATGTGTGTGTGTGTGTGTGTGTGTGCGCGCGCGAGTATGTGTGTATCTGCACATGTGGAAGTGCGTGTGAATGTCTGTGTGTCTATGTGTGTGTGTGAGTGCTTGTGTGTTTGGAAGTATGCGCAGAACGTGTGTATATATGTAAATACATGCATGTTTGTGCCTCAGTGTGAGCGGACGAGAGTAAGTGCAGGAGCTGATGGGCCTCCGCCGACCCAAGGCTTTGCCTTCCCTCTCAGCTTTGCTCCGTTCCCCCTTTTCTGGGAGGGAAAGAAGTTGCTGGCTCGCAGAGGGCTCCGGGGCGTGTGTGGCCCTTTAAGAGAGGGGAAACCAGGTGCACCTCCACCAGCCTGGACTCAGATCAGCCTCCCCTCACCCCTACATCTTCGTCCCGGATAAACGCAACAAAGCGGGTTTCCCTGGCCTGACTCTGGCCGGTCCCAACACGGAGGAAGCCAGAAGGAGGAGGAGGAGGGAGGGAAGGGGCATGAACAGGTGAGGACACTGCGGCTGATGAGGTTAAGCACCTCGTCCTACGTCACAGCCAGGGGGTGCGGGGTGGGATTCAAATCCAGTCCACGTCCTCCCACCACCCCCAGTGCCACACGTGCCTTGGGGGAGACTCAGGGAGCTTGTGTATTGATGAGGCCCTAAAATCTTGGCCGACACTTTGGTTAGATCCAATGTGGTGCAAATAATCATAAAGATCTTCAAAAGGAAAAGGAAGTTAAAAAAGCAAGGTAAAAGACTCCGCTCTGCAAACATGAAACTCGGAACCAGCACGAGTGTAACAGCCGCTCACAGACGCAGCATCCGGTGACCCCAGGTCGGAGTCGGCATCAGACAAGGAGGGACGCGCTGGCGCAGCTCCGGAGGCTCTGCCACCAGCAGCGCTGTCGCCGGGAGCGCCTGGGATCCTCCCTGCCGGGAGCCGGCTAACCCCGTGGTCGGCAAACTCATTAGCCAACAGAGCCGCAGTTTGCCGACCACTGGGCTAACCGATCGCCACCTGTTCAAGGTGCCGGACCGTCAGGCAGCTCTGTCTTTGGAGGAAGGGGGATTGGCTGCTTTTGGAGAGAAGGCGAAGCTACACGTGCCCTGAACGGAGGCTTTCTCCTGGATGTAACGGAATTGAAAGGAGGGAAAAGGAAGGAACTTTCCCATCATGTGACTCGACATAAGTCAATTCTATCCAGGCACCAAGTGGGACAAGCTGACAGCGACACCCCAGAGGCCTCGGAGAGCAGAGCAGTTAGATCAGCGACCTCTGACTGCGCCCAGGAACCCTTATCTAGGGAATGGGGGGCACCTGCGGTTAGAACTTACCACCCTGGTGACGAAACCAAGGGACAGAAATAAGGAAGCGGGGGGTGGGGGGGTAAGGATCTCGTGGCCAACATCTTACCACTTATACCATGGAGCTGCCCCCGAGTCACACTGGCATGTAAGAGTATCTAGAGTCCATTGAGACTTTCTAAACATGAGATACATAACTGAGAAACCCAATCCTTTTAAAAAATATTTTTACTGATTTTTAGAGAGAGAGGAAGGGAGAGAGGGAGAGAGAGAGAAACATGGATGTGAGAGTGAAACAGTGAAACATCTCCTTCCTGCCCCCTACCGGGGCTCCAGCCCCAAACCCATCATCTGCCCTGACCAGGAATCTAACTGGTTTCGGCTGGCGCTGCACCTCACCCCGGGTCACTTCCACGAAATCCCCCCGATGTTTTGCTGAAGCGGCTCTTCCCCGCTCAACAGCTCCCTGGGGACCTTTGTGGGGAAGGAGCTGGCCTCCAGCAAATCTCTTTTCCAGTCGGTCCGATTGCACCAGGAAATAAAACGCCCAGAACCCATCTCGCCCCATTTGGTTGCCATTTCTCTTCCAGGATGTCTCTCTGCAGAGGCTCACCCTCCTGTTCTCAACCTGCTTCTGGCAGCGGCCGTGGAGGGCGGAGAGGGCGGCTCTGGGACCCCCTCCCCTCCCCCAGCCTACCCCCCCGCCCCTGCCCCGGGTGGCGGCCATGACTGCTTCAGAGCTGATTCCCTGTCTCCCAAAAAGTCAGGCCCCTGGCCCTGGCTGTGTAGCTCAGCTGTTAGAGTGTCGTCCTGGTTGTGGGTTCGATCCCTGGTCAGGGCACATATGTGCCTCAACTAATGAATGCATAAATGAGTGGAACAACAACTTAATGTTCCTCTTTCTCTCCCTAAAATCAATAAAAATAAAAACACAGAAAAGCCACACCTCAATCCGAACATCTTTGAGAAGCAAGACGCTGAAAGGTGACGAGGAGAGGAACCAAGTGGCATAAGGCATACACCTGTACGTGCTCTCACAACCACACCAAAACTACAGCTAAAAGACAAAACGACTATCCCCCAGAACCATGGGAAAGCTGGCGGAGTGGAAGTTCTACAACTAGAAGGAAAGAAAAAGTGCATGGAGACCTGGTAGGATGTGCAGAGGCTCAGGAAGGCAAAGGTACGGAGACGTACGAGAATCGGGCTGGCAGGCGCTGCTTTTTTCTATTGGGAGGGAGTTACAAGTTCCCGACTCTCTGAACTCCAGTTTCCTGCGAGATTCCAGGGACCCAGACTCATACAGGAAGGAACTGGACTGTCTGCCATCGGGTGGGCAAGGGAGGGTGGCCATCTCGCAGAGGTGCGCACCAGAATCATTGTTGACTGCGCTGGGGTGCAGGATGCAGGGAAATGGAACAGAAAGCAGCAGAGAGGGCTGACTGGCAGCCATCACTGTTTGCCACACTCTAGTGATTCCCTGAGACCCCACCCCGCCCAATTTACAACCCACTGAACTGTGTGCAGTGGCTTTTGCATATGAATGGAACAAATTGCAACTGGGTCATACAACTCCAAAATTTCCAAACTCCAAGCAAACAGGAGAAATCTGCAGATCTCCCCACAGCTCCTGCTGGGTGGCCTCAGACAGTAGCTGACTTGCACCTCCGTGGAGATCTAGGAACCAGTGTAACTAGAAGTCAGTGTCAGACGACACCAGATTTCAACTCCTCACATACATAAGTGACACACTCAAGAGGAAGACTTGGGGAGCACCAAAGCCCCACTGAAGCAAGTACTGCCCCATAGGACAACATCAGTTCTTCCATTAATAGACACAGCTAATCCTCACAGTCATTTGGCCTGGAGGTCAATTCCTCCCAGTGTACCAATAGCAATTCAGGCTTAACTACAAGCACAAAGGGGTGCACCAAGAGTGTCCACCTCAGGTGATTGGGGAGGTGGAGCTACTGAGCCCTAAAGGACAACTAGCACACAAAGCCACTCCATCAACACCGGGAAGCAGCCAAAATGTGGAGATAAAGAAACATATCACAAATGAAAGAAATGGAGGAAAGCAAACGACTGGACATAGAGTTCAAAACCACATTTATAAAGTTACTCAAGAATCTTCTACAAACCACTGAGAAACTTAATGAGATTTCCAAGGATCTTAATGAGAATGCCAAAAAAATGAAAAAGGACTGGTCAGAAATTAAGCATACATTGTCTGAAATAAAGAATAATATACAGAAATCCAACAGCAGACTAGAGGACCCCAAAAACCAAACCAAAGATTTGAAATATGAGGAAGCAAAAAACACCCAACCAGAAAAACAAAAAGAAAAAAAAGAGTCCAAAAATAGTGTAAGGAGCCTTTGGGACAACTTCAAGCACATCAACATCAGAAATATGGGGGTTCCAGAAGAGAGAGAGAGAGAAAGATACTGAAAACCTATTTGAAGAAATAATGACTGAAAAATTTCCCCACCTAGTGAAGGAAATAGACTTACAAGTCCAGGAAGTGCACAGAACCCCAAACAAAAGGAATCCAAAGAGGACCACACCAAGACACATCATAATTAAAATCCCAAGGGCAAAAGACAGAGAGTCTTGAAAGCAGCAAGAGAAAAACAGTTACCTACAAGGGAACACCCATTCAACTGTCACCGGATTTCTCAACAGAAACTATGCCAGATCAGAAGGGGGTGGCAGGAAATATTCAAAGTGATGAATAGCAAGAACCTACAAACAAGATTACTATACCCAGCAAAGCTCTCATTCAGAATTCAAGGACAGATAAAGAGCTTCAAGATAAGAAAAAGCTAAAGGAGTTCATCACCACCAAACCAGGATTATATGAAATGCTAAAGGGTATTCTTTAAGAAGAGGAGGAATAAGAAAAAGGTAAAGATAAAAATTATGAACAACAAAGTGATAATAAATACATACCTATCAACAAGTGAATCTAAAAATCAAGTGAATAAAAAATCCGATGAACAGAATAAACTGGTGAATATAATAGAATGAGGGAATGGACCGACAATTCTCAGGGGAAAGGCAGTGTGAGGGGTGTGGGAAGGGATTGGACAAAATTCTTACACTTTGGATGAGGACAGTGGCTAGGCGTAAGGGTATGGGGTGGGGGATGGGAAATCAGGTGGAGGGGAGCTATGCGGGGGGCGGGGAGGAAAGAATAACATCTGTAATAAACTGAACAATAAAGATTTCTTTTTTTAAAAAAAAGTGACGAGGAAGCACTTTGTATATTTCAGGAAAAGACCTGTCCTTTGAACACCCAGCACTCAGACACTTCCATGGAGCACCTTTTTTTGGTACCAGGTTTTGTAATGGAGGCCACACCCAGAGAGGAGCAGAGCGGGTGGAGATCTTAGGGTATCTGGGAACCGGCAGTCCTGCCGAGAAGCTAGAACAGAGGCTGTGTGTGATTTCCCCACCGTTTCAGAAGATGAAAAAGAATTTTCCTCATGGAGTTCCCATCGTAATGAAATGACAGAGAACAAAACCACCAATAGGCTGTGTCCTGTAATAGAAGCATGTGAGGTTGAGGGGCTGAGCAGGAAGAAGGGCTGTGGTAAATCAGGGTGGGGACTCTGACCACAGGCAGCCTGGGCCTGCGTGTTGAGGGCCCAGTCTGTTTCAAGTCAGCAGTGGCGGGGAGGGAACGCCAGACAGTGGAAGGGCCAGGGCAACCCTGCCGTGGGGGACCCGCAGAAGACTTGTGTGTCACGGGGCAGGAAAAGCCAGAGCTCGGGCCCAGGATGAGTTCACACCGGATCCCACCACTGAGTCGCTGTGAGACCCTGGGCAGTGAGTTCCTCTGAGCTTCAGTTTCATCCTGTACATATTAGTGTCCCCATCACAGTGCTGCAGGAAGTAAATGGATGCTATACTGTGACTGGCACTGTGCCCACCCCATCTGGTGAGTGGGGGACTGTTCTGGTTGGAGGGGGGTCCAGGCTGCCCTTGGTGAGAGCTGGCTAGTGGCAGGCTTTCCCCGGGGTCAAGAAGGGTCCCGGGACAGGCCCAGGTGCCCAGGTGTGGGGCGTCCAGGGGTGCACACAGGAGGCTGCGGTGCACCTACCACCTGGGCTCCTAGGAGGCGGATCAATGCCCCCTCCAAGCACCAAGGCGGCAGGGCTGGTCGCCCATCACTCTGCTGACACTCGTAACCCAGGAGTGCCGGCCTGCCAGGCAGTGCCCGTGACAGAGGCCGTTCTCTCCTGTCAGCCTGAGGAGGCCTCACCCACGCTCAGGCAACTAACCTCACACACACACTGAAGCTGCAGACAATGTGGGGAGGGGTTCAGGCCCCTCCAAAGCCCATTGTGGCCCCCAGAATAAGGCCACCGCTGGAGGCATCCCCTGATAGCTCCCCGAGCAGGCGAAGAATGTCCACGGGAAATGCAGGCGAGTCCTCCGCCTCCCCCGCACCCCCCAATCGCCTATTTTCCTGATTGGTCCCCGAGAAATGCAGCCGGAAGAATGCTGGCTCTCCTGGGCCCCGAGGGCCAGGCTGCCGCTGTGCCTCCTCGCTCAGCTCTGGGGGCGCAAGAGTGAGGGGAGGTCACAGGAGCAAGAGCGCTGAGCCAGCCCCGCACAGGCACCTCGTGGGTGGAATCCAAGGAGCCGATGGAACGGACCTCCCTCCGTGGACCGAGACACTGCACTGGGCAGAGGTTTTAATTAAAACCCCGAAGTGTGCTGGCCTTATGGAGCCCATCAGGGATAAAATATTAAAAGGACCAACACGCTTTTCCAAGAGAATGAGTTTTTCCGCCGTGTGTTTTATTGGAGCAATAACCCTGACAAGATCAGCGCCGGCCCTCGCCCCTCGGGGGAAGGGATGGAAAAAGAGGCATCTTTGTCCCAACAACACACCCCGCGACTCAGCGCCGATCACGTGTGCCACGTCCCGGGTGTCCTTACCCTCCGGTGACCTTACGGCCACTCGCCCTGCCAGACAGGCTCCGAGCGGTTTGTCCGAGGCCACGCGGCCAGGGAGCCCGGGATATGGCGCTGAAACCAGGGCCGCGGGATTATAAAGCGAAGCTCTCCCACGTTTCCTCTCTTTAAATGTAATCCTTCCCCCCGAAGCCACCCAGGCTCATAGCAGAGACCCAGACATCGTCAGCCCGTGCCAGCAGACAGGTAAGGGATGGCTGCAGCGGCCAGCTTCCCGGAGAGGAAGCCTCGCTGAGGACAGGGCCTGGCTGGCATTCTGGAGCCGGCAGGGGAGGGGCAGGGGGAGGGCTGGGCTCTGGGTTCCGGGCTTTCACCCACCCCCGTTTTTTAGCAAAGAGGCTGACAGCCCTCAGGAGTTTGACCAGCATCTCCACGTGGGAATCTGATTGGCTCACCTCCCAGAGAGGAAATCCTCCCACCTGCGGGGGTGGGGGGATAGGGGGCGAGAAGTCACTGTGTGGAGGCACCTGAGGAGAAGGGTGGGTCTCACTGCTTCCCCAGCCACCCCTTCCCCTGTCCTCGGCCGGCCCCGACACCGCCGCCTCCACTTCCAGAGTCTTTCTCAGGCCTGCGGGCCAGACAGGCCTCCTCACCCCTCCCCCAACCCCCTGACCTCCTCCTCTCTGCTCTGCTCCAGTAGCTTCTGGCCCACCTGCTTTTCAGCATCTCAAATGCTGCAAACGGTCGATGAGAGAGACATAGACCAGCCGCCTCCTGCACGCCCCCTACTGGGGATGTGCTCACAACCAGGATACATGCCCTTGACCGGAATCGAACCTGGGATCCCCCAGTCCACAGGCTGACGCTCTATCCACTGAGCCAAACCGGTTTCGGCAGAAAACCCTTTTTAAATGGACCAGCGTAGTGGGCCTCGGTGGGAAGCAGCATTGAAAGCTCAGGTTCTCGTTGTTCTGGTTGGAAGTTCCCCAAAGCAGCGCCTCTTGACTTCCGGGGTCACAGAGGCCGGTGGGGAGACCCTCCTGGGTTGGGCCTGCGCCCCCGATCCCAGGCCGCCAACCCCGCTTTGTGTCAGGACATCGAGGTGCTGTGTTAACGGTGCCTCCAGCCTGTTCTTTGTGGCTCTCGCCCTGGACAGGTTCTGGAAGCAGATTCTAAGCACCTGGCAGACCATCCTTAGCAGGATGGGAGGCACTTGGCCAAGTGGGCCGTGAATTAGGTCCCTCGCCCCGCTGTTCTGGTGCCAGCCGGCCAGGCTGACCACATACGAGATGAAGCAGCTGAGGCGGCCGGGCCGCTGTGAACGGCTGGCAGCTGGCTTTCTAGCACCTCGGGCTCTCCCTGTGTGGCCCCGCTTGCGACCAGCAGTGATGGACGGTGGCCCGCAAGCATCCTCGGCCCAAAGGCAGTAACCAGCCCTGTAATCCACTCCAGCTGGGTAGTCCTTTATTGCGGGCACCAGGAGCGGGCGGGGTGGGGGGAGAGGAGAAAGGATGATTTCCCGGCTTTAGCCTTTGGGGCGCCCCCTCGTGAGCGATGCCTGTGTCAGATCAGAATGAACTCAGCTGCTCTGTTGGAAGAGGCTGAATTTTCACACGGCTCTGCAACACGCGTGTCATGGAGCCTGCAGCCTGTGGCCCAGGTCTATGGGAAAGCACTATTCCTGGAAAAGATGTACAAAGAACGTCTTCGAAGTGTGGGTGCACCTCAGTTCCTGGGGCCGTCATAAAAAGAAGACGGCACCATCGCAACGGCCCGCACGGGCCCATGGAGAAACACCAGGTGTTATGGGGAGCCACAGAGGAACCCTGGCACCTGCAGCCACACGGGTGGATCTCAGCAACCTCAGGCAGAGGGAACGGAGCCAGAAACAGACCACAGGGCACGACTCTGTTCCGATGAAATTTCTACAAAAGCCACACCTGGGCCAGGGGTGGGCGTGGGCATGGGCCGCACCTGGCACGGCATTGCCATTTGGAGCCACGGGCTGTTCTGGACTGGCTCGCGGCGGTGGTTGTGCGACGATAGAGACCCGCTAGGATATCAAACTGCACGCTGCCCGGCTGTCAGGGACAGCTCACGGGGCTGAGGGCGCGGGGCAGGGGGCAGACCGGACAACGACAGAAAAATTCCTTTTCCAACCTGGGAGTGGCTGGGAAGAACGCTTAGGTCCCACGTGTGGATCTAGAGCAGCGGTTCTCAATCTTCCTCAGGCCGCGACCCTTGCATACAGTTCCTCATGGGGTGGTGACCCCCAACCATGAAATGTTGCTACTGTGATGCATCGTGATGTCAATATCTGCATTTTCCAAGGGTCTTAGGCGACCCCTGTAAAAGGGTCGTTTGACCCCCGAAGGGGTCGCGACCCACAGGTTGAGAACCGCTGATCTAGAGTGAGCACCAGACTGAACATCCTTTTCCTTTAACGCCGCCTCCCTCCCTTCCCTGGAGCGGGGAGCGGCTAGGCAGGCGTCCTCTGCTGAGGACGGGGACCCGGCCCGCGGAGCCCGCACAGAAGCTCCTGCGGCCTCCCCCACTGCCACCCTCCAGCTCCTCGCGCTCAGCAGCCGCGTCAGCTCCTTTTTTTATTTTCTTTTAAATATATATATATAATTTCAGAGAGGAAGGGAGAGGGGGAGAGAGAGAAACATCAATGGAGAGAGAGAATCATCGATAGGCTGCCTCCCGCACGCCCCGCACTGGGAATGGAGCCCGCAACCCGGGCATGTGCCCTTGACCGGAATCGAGCCCGGGACCCTTCAGTCCGCAGCCTAGGCTCTATCTGCCGAGCCAAACCGGCTAGGGCTCAGCTCCCTCTTTTTTAAGCCGTTAGGTTAGTCATCCAGGCGCAGAGCACAGAGAGAATGCCGTGTGGCAGTTCCACTTACACATTTCGGCTCCCGCCCCGATGGCCGTGTTCCTTGCTCGACGGACGGCCCTGGAGGGGCAGCTCAGAAGGCCCCGAGGCCCCGGCGGGGGCGGTCGGCCGGCGTGAGCGGCCCTGTGACCAGTTGCTGCCGTGACTGGCTGGCCAGCGGTCCAGGCCCGGGTCCATGACATCCCCACCGCGGAGCAAGCCGACCCACCAGGGCGGAGAGGAGGGCGGAAATGAAGGGAGGGTGGAAATGAAGGAGAGCGGGACAGGAAACAGCCGCAGGAGGGAGCACACACCTGTCTGCACTTGGTTACACGTTGCAGAAAGTTTTCACGTTTTCCCACTTACCCCTTACGGGCTCCCGGCCGGATTGCTGGTAAATCCCCGGGAAGCTGAGGGAAGGGGTGAGATCCTCCATGACAGCAGGGAACCCACAGCCAGTCCTTCTTTAATTTTTTTTAAAAAGGGAGAGGGAGAGAGAGAGAGAAATCAATGATGAGAGAGAATCATTGACCGGCTGCCTCCTGCACGCCCCCTACTGGGGATCGAGCCCGCAACATGGGCATGTGTCCTTGGCCAGAATCAAACCTGGGACTCCTCAGTCCGCAGGCCAACGCGCTATCCACTGAGCCAAACCGGCTAGGGCCAAAGTCAGTTCTCTTGACTTCAGTTAATTATGTATACTATGCAACCCTATACTCTATAGTATATATTATACTGTAAATATGGCATATATGCTATGCGTTATACTATGTAGTATATATACTATATAGGTATGTATGTAGTATGTCATGTATTTATGTAGAATATGTGCTATATGTGTATATATATTTATATCTATTTATGTATTTACATGTATGTGTACATATGTATATGTATAGATGAATATCTATGCTGGGTTGGGCAGAAGTATGTTTACAATTGTGAGTACACAAAACACAGTATTTGTATTGTTTTAATTAATTATTGCGTTATTTTCCATATGAACAACTGTAAACCTACTTTTGCCCCACCCTGTATCTATCTATCTATCTATCTATCTATCTATCTATCTATCATCATCCATCATCATCCATCATCATCTATCACTCAGCTATGGGCATGTATTCATTACGAAGTACCAACTGTACATCAGGTCTTGTCTTGAACCCCTTACTCTACGTCCTCACCACAACCCGGGGAGCTGGTGCTTCTAACAGAGGAAGTAAGTGAGGCCCAGAGACTCCCTTCCTGAGGTCACACAGCGCCCGGGGGCAGAGCCGGGACTGGACCCCTTGCTGTCCGCGTGCTTTTCCTGACGCCACGCTGCCTCTGAGCCGGCCGGCCCCGGGATGAGCTTGGGATTGGCGCTCCCGGTTCCCCGCCGGCTCTTTGGGCATCTCTCCCCGCACCGTGTCCCCTCCCCCACCTGCTGGTCCGCCTCCCCGCTGCCGACCTCATCGCTGTCCCAGGAGGAACGGCAAAGTGTGGGTTTTATGGGCCCGGGGGTCTCTGAAGGGATATGTTTGTTGATTGATTGCCTTCTCTGGGTGTTGGAAATGGGCTTCTAAAAAGTTAATGATATATTTACATGGAACCCTTCCAACTGAAGAATGTGCTCTAATACAGAGAAATGGGCTGCCTGTCTGTTTTGTTACACAGTGACAGCGAATAGGTCTGAGCAAATATTTATGATTTCTCTTGAAATGTGACAGCCTCCTGACATGGTAATTAATTTTACTGTAGGCTGAATTCCGAAAGACTTGGGTAATATGTGAGTAGGTGTGTAAAATGTTTATCGGGCTTTCAAAAAACGAGCCCCGGGCTTAAATGAGACCTAAATCAGACAGCCGAGGCGAAATGAAATTGCAGTTCTAATCTTGCTGGCAGAACCTCTGGAAACCAGGCGTTTTCAAGATTGATACCCGTCGCAGAGTGTCGGTGCACAGCACATATTTCCCGTGCGGTTCGATTCTTACGGAAGCTTCACATACACTGACTTTTCAAGAAGTGCACTCCCCGAGCAACGGCTAAAAAAAGGAAGGCTAAATTCGGAGACCTGCATTGCTTTCGGGCAGGGGTCGGCAAACTGCGGCTCTTGAGTCACGGTTTGCGGCTCTGTTGACTAATGAGTTTGCTGACCACTGCTTTAGGGCAAAAGCTGCGAGAACACACATTTCACAGACTCTCCAGGAGGATAAAAGGGGAGGGTCTCATCCAAGACCTCTGCTTCCGGTGCTTCTTTCTCCCACCCTCACATTTTTTTTTTTTTTAGAAATATTGGTATCTTATTAATTTTTACAGAGAGGAAGGGAGAGGGATAGAGAGTTAGAAACATCGATGGGAGAGAGACATTGATCAGCTGCCTCCTGCCACCCCCACACCCCCTGGGGATGTGCCCACAACCAAGATATGTGCCCTTGACTGGAATCGAACCTGGGACCTTTCAGTCCGCAGGCCGACGCTCAATCCACTGAGCCAAACCGGTTAGGGCTCTTACCCTCACATTTTCAAAAAAATATATTTTATTGATTTTTTTACAGACAGGAAGGAAGAGGGAGAGAGTTAGAAACATCCATGATAGAAAAACATCGATCAGATGCCTCCTGCACGCCCCTCACTGGGGATGTGCCCGCAACCAAGGGACATGTCCTTGACCGGAATGGAACCTGGGACCCTTCAGTCTGCAGGCTGACGCTCAATCCACTGAGCCAAACGGTTAGGCCTCTCACCCTCACATTTAAGCCACCAGCAAGTCCCAAATTTTCTGCCTTCAGAAGCTCTTTAGGTTCTGGTTCCTTGTCACCATCTCCACTTCACCACACAGTCCAAACTCCACTAGCTCTTGCGGGGTCACTGACCCGCCCCCTCCCGGACCTCCTGGCTTCCCATCGTTCCTCTTCCACAGCGGGCTGTGATTGACAGGGCAGGAGCCGGACTGGGTTAGAACAGTGGTCGGCAAACTCATTAGTCAACAGAGCGGCAAACCACAGCTTGAGAGTTTTGCCAACCACTGGGTTAGAACATGCATGAGTTCACGTCCCTCCATTCCACTGGCTTCCTGTCTCACTCAGACTTAGGTACGGAGTCTATAGCCCTTGGGGACCCGGCTCAGAGGGGGCCTCTGCTCATAGGCCCTGCTCACTCCTCCGGGTCACAAGCCCCTCCCACCTCCGCTCCCTGCCCCTGTTCCCTGGGCCACAAGCCGGTCCTCCCTCCTGGCCGCATCCTCTCCTTCAGGTGTGTATGCACGTGTCGCCTTCCACGGGGAGGCCTGCCTGCCCACCCTTTTAACATGTGCAACCCACCCCCATCCCGCCAAACCTCTGTCCCCGCTGGATGCTGCACTTTTTTTTCTTTAAATATGTTTTATTGACTTTTTACAGAGAGGAAGGGAGAGGGATAGAGTTAGATGAGCACATCTCCTGCACGCCCCCCACTGGGGATGTGCCTGAAACTAAGGTACGTGCCCTTGACTGGAATCAAACCTGGGACCCTTCAGTCGGCAGGTGGACACTCTATCCACTGAGCCAAACCGGTTTCGGCTGGCTGCTGTACTTTTTAATTGAGCATGTATCTCCTCTGACACCACCTGTCTTACTCATTTTATTTCTAATGTTAGCTCCGTGAGGTCAGAGATGTATGCCTGTTTCCTTATTGCTGGTACCCAGCACCTACAACAACGGCAGGCACCTATTACATCATTTTTTGGATGGATGGACAGATGGATGAAAAGGGATTTTAATCGCTGCTCTGTGAGTAGCAAGGGTTCGGAGAGAGGAGCCAGACTTTAGGGGATGTTCTAGAAAGGACTGCTGGAGGCCGTGGAGAATCTGGGAGGAGCCTCAGCGAATGAAGGGCCACGGGTGAGGATATGTCTATGGAATGTAGTGGATGGGGTCGCTCCAGGTGAACTGGGAAGCGTGCTGCAAAGTTGACCTCAGGAACGGGGGTGCAAGGGTGGAGGGAATAGACGTATACATCGCGCCCCGCCCGGCAGCATGCATGCTCATTAAAAATGGCTTTCTGGGGACGGAGCCAGCCCCGGCCCAACGCCTCCCTCCCCCCGCAGAGCGGCCACGGGGCCTGGGCACGCTCCGGACCCCTGACTTTCTCCGGAGATTCGTTTCTGCAACGGAAACCGGGCGTTCAAAACCACAAATTAATGTAGCGTTTCGCAGTCTACAAAGCACTGTTGAAAAATATAATAAAACTGCTCTCGCTGACTGAGCAATTATCTTCTGCAGTAAAATGTATATTTATGGGGCAATTACCCTGAGCAAGTGCTTTACTTATAGCATCTCGGTGGGTCCTCGTAGGTTATGATGAGGATCCCCAAGAGGGCGTTCATTCAGCGTTAACTGAGCACCTGCCCTGCCAGGCGCCGTGCAGGGCACCGAGGCCGCAAAGCGTATGGGCCCTGCCTGAGGGGCCGACCATCTGGCCGAGGAGACAAACACACAGACATCCGCGGTGCGGCCACGTGTCATGGAGCAGCAGGAGGCACAACGACACAAAGACCCGGGGGAATCAGCTGCCTTTTCAGAAAACCCGTTACCCCCATCCTCCCTCAAGTATGGCCCTTTGTTCATTTCCGCCTTTGCCTGGTGAATGGACTTTTCCGTTTAGTCTACTACTGTGATTTTTTAAAAAAATATATTTTATTGATTTTTCACAGAGAGGAAGGAAGAGGGATAAAAAGTCAGAAACATCGATGAGAGAGAAACATCGATCAGCCGCCTCCTGCACGCCTCCTACTGGGGATGTGCCCGCCACCAAGATACATGCCCTTGACCGGAATCGAACCTGGGACCCTTCAGTCCGCAGGCCGATGCTCTATCCACTGAGCCAAACCGGTTTTGGCTACTACCGTGATTTTTATTTGCAAAGACAAGAGACGGGTTATCCTGGGGCTGGTGGAGAGCCGTGCGCATCACCCCCTTTGCCTCCTGCAGTCTTTCCCAAGGGGGCTTAGCTCCCACCATGCAAAGTGTGAGGTCTCTTTGTATGTGGTCTGACTCAGAGGAGGACCCAAACCCCACCAATCTGCCCACAGAGGCGAACCCCAAGAGCACCCGAGTCTATGAGGACACCCCCTGGTACCCTAGGGTGGAGAGTGGGAAGCTCAGGATGTACAAATGGTATATTGGGGATGCAGGAAGGAAATACTGAAATATCTGCTAACAATAAGAAAGAAGTCAAGCTTTACTTACATGTAATATACAGACTGATGGATGCATGCTTGTCTGGTCTGTATGTCTACTGGTTTCTTATCACATACAGCCCCCAAGGGGTGCTGAGTCACACACACACACACACACACACACACACACACACACAGCCTGATGGTTATACCTTTCTTCGCTCATCTGCTTTCAGAGTATTATAGTTTGTTGTGCTACTTGGGAGGATGTACAGATGGTATTATTTCATGTGTGTGCGTGTGTATTTTTAAATTTTAAAATGCTCACCTGAGGTTATTTATTTTTATTGACTTTAGAGAGAGGAAGGGAGAGAGAGAGAATGAGAAAGAAACATTGATCAGCTGCTTCCCACACACGCCCTGACTGGTTATTAAACCTGCAACCCAGGTATGTGCCCTGGTCAGAAATTGAACCCGCAACCTTTGGTTCCGGGACGAAACTCCTACCAATGGAGCCACAGGCCAGGGCAGTATTGTATCATTTTATCTGAACACCTAGAAGCTGGAGGAATGGCTTGCGAAGAACGCTGCCGAGAGGACTGTGTTGAAGATAACACGAACACAAATCCAAGAGAACAGCGAGAGAATGGCCTGTCCCTGCCTGAAATATGCTCATTGTCAGAAACACAGTCCATGAGGTTAGGGACAACGGCCATCTAATCAGATCCGACCAGCAGTGGGCAAAAGCAAAGTCAGAAACTGTCAAGAACTCAGGCCTTTATCTCCACTGGCATTTAGGACAGACCTCACGCCGTGTGTATCAAGCCTTGCAATATTAATTAATGATAGAGGGACGTTCATCTATAATGTATAAGGGAAGAAATGTATTTATATTGGGTACATGTCTAGAAATGTTTACCTCAAGGGTTGTGTGATGGATGACACTTGATGGCCATTGTGTTAGGGACCTAGATCCGCTTGTCACCAGTCCTGGCCCTTTAAGATAATGTTCTCTGGCATCTGGGCAGAACCTAGTGGCAGGTCTGGGCAGCCCTGGGATCAAGGGTTCGTTGCTTATTTACTTCCCAAGCTCATTTCTTAAACAATTCCATCTGCGTGCTGGGGACCCGAAGAACACGCCTGCGTGCTGGGAGCCTCGGAAAACCAATTCTGTTGTTTATGACCGATAACCATTCTAGACTGGACTGTAATAAGAAATAGCAAAGTGCAGTTTTAGGTCATCTCTCCTCCACCCTGTGAAATTTAATTTATATTTTCAAGCCTCCCGCCTCCTCTATGTATTGTTTTTGTTTGTGTCTTTTCTTAGTCTGATAATGATTTTTCTTTCTGGGGAAGAAGATTTGCATAACCACGTCACCTGAGAGACTGTGGCTGATGAGTCTTGGTCACAAAAGTTTCCTTTAGAGTAGCGGTCAGCAAACCGTGGCTTGAGAGGCACATGCAGCTCGGGAGCTGCGGTTTGTCGCTCTGTTGACTAATGAGTTTGCCGACCACTGCTTTAGGGCATGTGACCAAAGCTCTGCTTCAGTCACATTTTAAAAAATATATATTTTATTGATTTTTCACAGAGACAAAGGGAGAGATAGAAACATCGATGAGATAGAGAGACATCGATAAGCCACCTCCTGCACGCCCCCTACTGGGGATGTGCCCGCAACCAGATACATGTCCTTGACCGAAATCGAACCTGGGACCTTTCAGTCCGCAGGCTGACACTCTATCCACTGAGCCAAACCGGTTTCGGCTTCAGCTCCATTCTTTCTGCTGCCACCCTTTTTGACGCCCCAAGCTCAGAGGCTCCCTGTGGCCTGGCCCCTGCCCTTCTATGGCCAAGGGCCTGGGCTCCTCCTAGGACTGAGAGCACTCACCCTGAGAACAGACCTCTGTGAACAGGGCGAGAGGCCGCCCTCTGAGCCTCCCCCGGGCCTTGTGAACAGGTACTGCCTCGTTCTCAGCCTCGTTGTGTGTCAGTTTTCTCATCTGTGGAATGGGCATAAGAATGCCTACTGCACGCCCTTGTTGTGAAAGATGCAATGAGAATCCATTTATTCTAGATAATGCACTTAGCTCTAGACACAGTAAGTTGTCAAAAACAAAAAACAAAAAACCTGAGCCCCTGTTATGCATTATACACTGAGTGGCCAGATGGCTATGCGTTCAGAGATCATAATAACCTGGCCACTCAGTGTATATCCAGTGGAGAAAGTTTTCATTCACCTGCATGGGAATCCTCAATCACTGTGGTCAGTGATAGAAGAATACACATTTATTGAACCCCTACTATGTGCCATGCACTGGCTAGGCATTTTGTCATTTCATGGGTGCTTGACAACTGTGTGAAGTATGTATGTATTAGGCTTAGCGACTCCTCTCTCTTAATAACACAACTTTGCGGTTGATGGAACTGCAGTTGAGAATTTAAGAGCCTGTCCCAGTTCAGTCTGACTGCAAAGTCCATGCTGTCGATTACCTTCCGTTTCCCAGCACCACCCCCATCACCCGGCCCGTAGCTACCGTGTCTCTAGCGGCAAGCACCCGAGTTCTCCTCTGATTCCAGGTGCTGGTAATTGAAGCAGAACTAGCGTGACCAAGTGGAGTTTGGCACTCTTACACCATGCCTAGGGGGCACTGGGTGTCACAGCAGAGCCCGGGGGCCTTGGCTAAAAGGACTAAGTTGTCGGTTCCCTCAGCCCCAATTCCTGTGACTTCCCAGGCGTCATCACCCACCCACTGCCTCCCTGTAGCTCCTAGATTACCAGCTCAGTCGGGGCCTCTTAGTTTCACCCTCTCGGGGTGGCATTAGGGCTCCACGCTCCCACTCGGGCACAGGATCTCGCCCTCAGGACCTGAGGCAGCAGCTCTTGAGGGGTTCATTGATGAGTTCAGCTGGCAGTCCCAGGCAGTCTTCGTTGGGAGAAAGGATGGAGAGGGAGGCCTCTGTAATGACCGCTGGCTATTAAATTTGACCACCATCTGAAATCAATACCCCGAAAGTTAATTCTAGGCTGCCTGCATCAGTTACAGTCAACTATTGTTCTCGTCACCCAGGGGTCACGGGGGGCAGAGAAGCGGGATGGGGGAGGTGATGGGCTCAAGGCCACGTCAGCACCCAGCGACATCATTTCTCCTCTCCTGGGGTGCTGCAGGATGGGATTCCCAGGAGGTTTCCTTTTAAGACCAAAATACTGTTTTTCTTCCCATTTAAACATAATGCCTATTTATTATTATTATTATTATTATTATTATTATTATTATTATTATTATTATGGTTTTAAAGTCAGACCGTATGAAAAGGTTTCAAGAAGAAATGAAAACCCCACCATTAACTCTGCACTGGGTACCATTCAGGCATTTTTCTGTTCATTGGCCTCTACCCCGCCCCCACCCCCACCGAATTGTTTGAAAAACAAGACCACATTTTGTGATTTTATTTGATTGCGTCTAATATAGCATAAACCTCTTTCCAAAAGGGAATAGATCTATGCTGCTCGTTTAATGGATTTATGATCTCCATGGCAGAGATGTACCATAATTTGCTTCGCTAGTCCTCTCATTCAAGTGGCTTCCAATTTGCCATGATTATCAACACAGCCACAGCAGACACCTGGCGCTTTTTGTTAAGTATTCTCATCCTGCCGCCGTTACCCCTGAACCTGAAAGTGAACGAGACCCCCGGAAACACAGGCTCACCTATGTGCGCCCCATGGAGAAATGACGGCCAAAACATTCATTCATTTATTCGTTCAGCACATACTTCCTGGGTGATGGTGATGGTGATGGTGCAGACACACGCCTATTCTCTGTGGATCTGCAGAGAATAAAACAGACAAAACCCCTGCTCTTGAAAAGCTCACTTGTAGCTAGCAGGGAATCTAATAAACAAAATAAATAATAGTGTGTGAGAAGGTGGCGAGTGCTGAAGAGAAAAATGAGGCAGGGCGGGCCGGGGCGGGGTTCTTTGATCGTCATTCAGCATTTACTCTCTCTCATCAAGGCAATCAGTGCCATTTACTAACCATCTGGCGAGCCCCCGTGTTGGAATGGGGCTCTGAGGTTAGATGAGGTGTGAGCTCCAGTGTAGATCATCTCACTCTTGCTTTCTTGCTGGCGACTTAACCATTTCATGAATGTGTGCTTTGTTGTCACAACGAGATGAGACAATCTTGGCGGGCAGGAGTCCATGCTTCCTACTCCTGTGTTCTCCCGAGCTTCGGTGTAATGTGGTTTGTTTGACAGAGGTCGTGGTCAGTAAGTGCTTGTGGTGTACTTGTGACCTAGAAATGGCGCTGGTGACTTTGAGAGATGAGAACAAGCTGGTTTGGCTAACCCAACCAACATTCCTGGTGAGTTAGTTCTGCCTAAGCTTTGGGTGAACAAAAGCACTAATATCTCAGGTTAATGAGAAAGCAACTTATTTAGTGCATGGTGTTCGCATTTAAAAACAATTTGTCCTGTCAGAGAAAGACAAATAGCACAGGGTCTCACTTATATTTGGAATCGAATGAACACAATAAACTGATGAACAGAATAGATCCAGGGGCATGGAAGCATGGAGCAGAGCGGGACAGTTCTCTGAGGGGAGGGGAGAGTGGAGGGAGGGGAAGAAACCAACCAAAGAACATACATGCATGTATGCACAGCCCACGGACACAGACGGTAGTGTGGTGAAGGCCTGGGGTGGGGCAGGGACTGGGAAGTGAGGGGAAAATGGCGACATCTGTAATACTGCAACAACAAAAAAAACTTGCTCTAAATCATGCGTCATCCAATGAAATATTCATGTATATAAAAGCCTAATATGCAAATTATCCCCTTGGGAGTTCGACTGGGAGACCAGGAGTTTGATTGCTTGCTATGATGTGCAATGACCACCAGGGGGTGGTGCAGAATGAAGGAAGGCTCTGGCCAGCAGCTGGCAGCTGGGGAAGGAAGGTCCGGGCTGACAGCTGGAAGGCCCTGATTGGCCCTGATCGCTGGTCAGGCCTAGGGACCCCACCCATGCACGAATTTTGTGCACTGGTCCTCTAGTAATTAAACAGATGTATTAACATTCATGTATAATTTTAGCATTGTTGTGCAAAGCTCACTGGATAAGTAATGCTATTCTTTGTAGAGAAAAAAGGCCAAGCAGAGAAGCATACTGCATTTTCATCTGCCTCTGTGTGGCTTACCTAAGCTGCCCCCACATTTTATTAACACACACCAAACTATACCTGAAGAGGGAGCTCTAACATTCATCCTGGTTCAAGGTCCTCGATCCTTCCACAGACCCCGGTTTTGTGCATCTTCCCACCTTAGCTATCAGCTTTTCCCATTAAAAAAATCCTAGCTATTCACATAAATGTAACTCTAGAAGAATGAAGCAGCTTTACATCTATTGTGATTGAATGACTCATATTCACCAGGGATTGTATCCTGTATGCTGCATATGTTATTACTAATTCTCAAAACAACCTTGCAAGACGGGTAGTGTTAACCCCATTTTGCACACTGTTCTCTGTACCTGCTCTCTATTTATCTTCCTATTCACTTAATGTTCGTATTACCATAGTATTGTCATGGTGGATGTCATTCTACCAGAAGTCATACAATTTTAAAATATTTCTCTTCCAAGGTAACACTCAGTTCTCCCACTCACCCCTCCTGTTCTCCACGGCTCCTGTCAACAAAATCCCAGCATCAGGCTTAGAAGGTTTTAGTGAGGACCAGGGTCCCTTTCTGGCATTTTCTGGCCCAGGGCGTTGGAGCTGAGCAACACCTGGCACAATTTAGTAAAGCTCCCACCAGCAGACCCCAGCAGCTCGGTACAGCAGGACCAGGCTGGCTTTCGACTCAATTGATCCTCATCTGAGCTCAGCTTTTTTTCTTTATGTTTTTTCCAGCTTTATCTATATATATAAAAGCCCAAGCAACTGATAGACCCATCGACTGGTAGCTGTGACACACACTGACCACCAGGGGGCAGAAACTCAATTTACAGGCATGGAAACAAGGAACAGACTGATGAATCTCAGAGGGAAGGGGGTGGAGGGAGGGTGGGAAGAGATTAACCAAAGATCTTATATGCATACTAGAGGCCCGGTGCACGGATTCATGCACCGGTGGGGTCCCTTGGCCTGGCCTGTGGGGATCAGGTTGAAACTGTGCACCTGACCTTCGACATCCCTGGAGGTGTCCCAGATTATGAGACGGCACAAGCCAGACCAAGGGACCCCACCAGTGCATGATTCCGTGTACTGGGCCTCTAGTTGAGATATAATTGACATGCTGTGGAAGTTTAAGGCAGTGATGCATGCATATATTTTGAAATTATTACCACAATAAAGTTAGTTAACACCCCCACATTTTACATCATTACGTATGTGTGTGTGGGGGGTGGGTAAGAATATTTAAGATCTACTCTTGTAGCAACTCTCCAGGACATATTACAGTGCTGTTGACTAATCATTATGCTCTGCATTACAGAACATATTCACATTATAACTGGAAGTGTGTAACCTCTCCCATTTCTCCTACCCTTCTACCCCTGGCAACTACCATTTACTCTCCTTTTGTATAAGTTTGGCTTTTAAAAATTTCAACAGAAATGAGATCACGCAGTATTTGTCTTGTGTGTCTGACTCATTTCACTCAGCAGACTGCTCTCCAGAGCCATCCATGTTGTGCAAATGGCAGGATTTCCCCTTTTTTGTTGAGCCTGCCTTTCATATGGTAGTTCCTCAGACACTACCCAGACGGGAAGGGCAGAGGAGAGAGCACATGGGAAGAAAGAAACAAACAGCCAGCCTTTCATACCCTGCAGGGTGGTACAAAGGCCTCGGAATGAAATGGACCTTTTCCGAGTGCCACCACAGCACCTGGGGCCCAGCAGGTGAACAATGATTCTGAACGAGTAATTGACACTCTTTACAGAAGTGCTTTTCTGACTGTGGAAGCTTTCCCACAGGATGCAGAGACAGGCTTCAGAGCGGCTATGGGCTGGGCTAATGTGGAAAACGAAAGGTAAGATATGGACTCAAATCTGCAAAGCGGCTGACTATGCTGACCATAGGCCTAATTAAGGGGACAATCCTAAAAAAAAAAAAAAAAAAAATTAGCAAAAGGAGTTTTTTTCAGTATAAAACTTCCGCCACTTCCCTGGAGCAGAGTGTGGCCCCTATGGAGAAGTGAACTCTATATTCTTTATCATTATGGTTTTATTATCAAACTAGAGGCCTGGTGCACAAAATTCTTGCATGGGAGGTGTGTGTCTCTCAGCTCAGCCTGCACCCTCTCCAATCTGGGATCCCTCTTACAATCTAGGACTGCTGGCTCCCAACTGGTCGCCTGTCTGCCTTCCTGATTGCCCCTACCCACTCCCCTGCCAGCCTGATTGATGCCTAACTGCTCCCCTGCCAACCTGTTTGCCCCTAACTCCCCTTCCCTGAGGCCTAGGTCCCCCCAACTGCTCTCCCCTGCAGGCCTGGGTCCCCTCAACTACCCTTCCCTGCAGGCCTGGTTGCTCCCAACTTCCCTCTTCTGCTGGCCTGGTCACCCCTAACTGCCCTCCCCTATAGGCTTGATCGCCCCCAACTGCCCTCCCTTGCAAGCCTGGTCCCTCCCAACTTTCCTCCTCTGCTGACCATCTTGTGGTGACCATCTTTTGTCCACATGGGGCAGCCATCTTTGACCACCTGGGGCAGCCATCTTGTGTGTTGGAGTGTTGGTCAATTTGCATAGTACTCTTTTATTAGATAGGATAGAGGCATGGTGCATGGGTGGGGGCCAGTTGGTTTGCCCTGAATGGTGTCCTGGATCAAGATGGGGGTTTCCTTGGGGCATGGGGCAGCCTGGGTTGGGGTCCTGTGGTGGATTGCAGGCCAGCCACGCCTCCAGCGACCCAAGCAGAGGCGCTGGTATCTGGGATTTATTTATCTTCTATAATTGAAACTTTGTAGCCTTGAATAGAGCCAAGCCTCCTGCTCACTCCGAGGCCACAACCATATTTGTTGGGATTTATTTATCTTCTATAATTGAAACTTTGTAGCCTTGAATGGAGGCCTAGGCAGGCCAGGGTGTGCAGAAGCTTGGCCTCCTCCATTACTGGGGAAACCCAAGCCTCCTGCTTGCTCAGTGGCCGCAGCCATCTTGACTGGGTTAATTTGCATACTTGCTCCTGATTGGTTGGTGGGCATGGCTTGTGGGTGTAGCAGGGTGATGGTTAATTTGTATATTACTATTTTATTAGATAAGATCCTTCTTTCTTTAAAAAACATTTTTATTGATTTTTAGAGAGGAAAGAAGAGGGGGGAGAAAAACATTGATGTGAGAGTGGAACATTGGCCTGCTGCCTTCTGCATGTCCCAGTCTCAGGATCAAGGGCGCAACCTGGGCCCTCGGGAACTGGACCGGCAACCTTTTGGTGCTTGGGCTGATGCTCTAATCAACTGAACACCAGCCAGGGCTCAGATCCCACTTTCTTATAAAAATCCACAATACTAAAAATGATGTAAATAATATATGTGCATTCTAACATAATAGAAAATGAGGAAAAATATGAAGAAGAATTAAATATCACTAAAGATTCCATCACCCAGAAATAGCTAATAGTTTGGTGTATTTCCTTCTGGCATTTTCCCATTCACATATAAGATAGAGGTATTACAACAGTGAAAATACATAGTTTTGTATCCTGCCCTTTTCACTTAAAATTATATTGCATTTCCTTATGTCATTAATATCCTTAAAATATTGATTTCAGTGGGTGTAGAATATTCTATTGTATGAATGTCATCCAATTGATTATGGACATCTCCAGTCATTATTTCTACTTTTGACCACATAAATATCATACCCCACAGTAGATAGCTCCGAAAATAGTCACTGTACACATCTATGATCATTTCCTATAATCTTTCTCTCATTTTCAGACATGGCTACTTCTAAGGCAGTAATTTTTAACCATCAGGCACGACCCTTCAGAGGGGATGTCAAAGAGTAGGCTTCCTGTAATTCAAAAAGCCTTATTCAAGCTTCCCATTTTATTGATTTTTTTGTTAAGATATTCCATTGTTTTGAAATTATTTAACAAAATGAAGGGCATTGTTTTTCTGAAGGGGGACTGGGTCTAAAATGTGTATTCATTACGACATATTCATTGAGCACCTACTACATGTGAGCCTCTGTGCGAGGCCTTGGGACGGTAGCCACAAACCAGACAGACAGGCTGAGAATCGATACTCAGGTTTGTATGCAACACTTCTAAAGCCTGTAGCGGCCTGAACAGATCGTTTTTCCTTTCTCCGTCTTGCTTGCAGATCATATTTATGCTGAGATTAAAAGGGGTCACCTGTGTTCAGGGCCTGGCACAGTGCCTGCAATACAGCTGGTCTTCAATAACCGCATTTGCCCTCCCCCTTCCTATCGCCTCAAAACGAAGTTCTCATCCTTGCTGCTGGGTGTGCTGAGCCACTCAACTCACCAGAGTGCACGTGACAGCCATTGGCCAGGGTTCTTCTCTATGAACCCAGAATCTTGGCATCATTAACACCAGATTCCCTCTAAGCTAAAACCAACAGGACACACTTTGAAGGGTCAATAATTTAGACTTGGGGCTTCCATATGATCCTGTGATGCTGGATGGGACGCTTACATGCAACGTTCTCTTTGAAGCTTTAATGGACATGTGGGGGTCATTCAATGGCACCTTTGCATTTTACATCACTATTAACAGTCCTTCTAAACCTCGGGGTTGCTGGTGCTCAGTCCTCAAGAATCGCTTCTTGGTTTGGGAGCCTGTTTTCGTGACCTTGAGAGAGACTTGGCCGCCTGGGGGGAGATGTGAAGGTCAAGCTGTTCTCCTGGGACAGGCTACCCCGCCCCTCCCCACAGAAGCCCAGGTGACAAATAGGAGATTATTTTGGAGAGTGAAGTTCGTATTGTGGAAATTCTTTTTTCTTTTCAGTGAGCATAAAAGCCATCCGTTTTCCATAAGGAATCTTGCTTCTTATGAACATTACCTTCCCGCAGGGGTCTGCCGCAGATCCAGGTGCCCCCCCAAAAGCTCAGAGAACAGCCCAATGGCTTAGTCTGTGAAAGGTCTAGGCCAGTGGTCGGCAAACTCATTAGTCAGCAGAGCCAAATATCAACAGTACAACGATTGAAATTTCCTTTGAGAGCCAAATTTTTTAAACGTAAACTTCTTCTAATGTCACTTCTTCAAAATAGACTTGCCCAGGCCGTGGTATTTTGTGGAAGAGCCACACTCAAGGAGCCAAAGGGCTGCATGTGGCTCGAGAGCCGTGGTTTGCCGACCACTGGTTTAGCTGGTCCTGGTGATCAATAACTTCTTGAAGATATTGTCTTCAGAGACTGAAACTTTGAAAAATAATTTCCTGGCCTTACTGACCTGAACCAAACACATCTCTTTAGAGACTGGGTGGAACACACAGCTGGGTTCTAGGTAAGGAATAATATTTTTTTCCTCTTCTTTCCTCCTACTCTACCCATAGTATATTTTCTTAGATATATTTCCCCCTCTCTCCAGTGCATTTTAAATTTTTAAAAAATATTTCTGGAAGCTCATTATAACACCATGTATCCCAAAGTTAAACTAACCCACCACGGAGAAATTATTAGCTAAGTTTCTTTGATCCACATTAAAGAGTATTTGAAATATCGATCTTCTGACCAGCCTGCTAGATCACGGCCATTGGATATGTCTCCAGGGGAGGGTACTGGTCAGATCCATGATGTATGCTGCTCCTCAATAGATCAAGGCCGGGCACACACATAACTGCAATGGGAAACGAGGTAGGGGAATTTACACACCTAATTAAAAGGAGCAAACTCTCACTTCCAGATCCATCAATTGATTTGGAGCGTTCTGATCGCTGAAAGAATTGCAAATCAGAGCTATTTGAGGCGAGCATTCATTTTTCCTGAGTCAGGGGGGCCCAGGGCTTTAAGGAATAATATTCTAGGTAAGGAATAATATTTTCTTACATCAAGACTGTGCGCTTGCTCAGTCTCCCTTACAGTGCGAGCTCGGATGCACTCTGAACTGCATGCCGCTGCTCCACGAACATCTGTCACAGAAATCCCGGTCCCCGCAAATCAGCCGCAGGTCCAGCTGGAGACGGAGACTCACAGGCTCGTCGAGCTAATAAGCCCCAGAGTGTGGGAGCCATATAATTTAAAATTTGTTGTGTTTGGACACAGTGATATATAAATAAGAAAAGGAATGAGGGAAAATACTGGTTCTCCAGCAAGAGCGAGGGGCTGAATTCCCCGGCACCATCCACACAAGGCCGTAATAAACCTGTTCTTTCATTCTGATGAAATATTTTCCTGAAAATATTTTCCCCAACGGGTGGCTTGTTACCATGTCCTGTGTCGCTCCATTTTATGATCGTCCTGGGCCTTCCAAAGGACCTAAACTGCTTTTTAATCAGATCAGTAACATAAACCATAATGACACACATATATATTTTTCTTCCTTCCCCGATGCCTAAGACTGTGAGTCCCTTTCTAGCCAGCGAGCTCCGTGCGGAGGGACCGTGCCATTCTGCTCTGTCCCCAGATCTGGGCTCAGCGCGGCCAGGGGGCTCCATAAACACGAGTTCACATGAATGATGGGACCCCGGAGCCCCAGGAAAGCACCCGAGGGGGCTATGCCCTTGTCTGGGAATACCAGACACGGCAGTGGGGACAGTGTGGCATCTGCAGGGCTCAGCTTTTTAGGGGCACAGGGGCCTGCTGGTTCATGACCTGAGGTGAGGGGGAGATCTGGAAGGAGGGAGATGGAATGCAGGCAAAAGGGTGGGACAGAGGGAAGGTTCCGAGAGAGCCTTCACTGCAGAGAAGAAATGGGGTGCTTGCCTGCAGCCGGAAGTCTTCAGCTGCTCTTCAAGGCTGAGCGATTCTCCGCCCGCCCGAGGGAAGAAGGATGACGAGGGGGAGCTAATGGGCCCCTATTATGGGCTGTAAAAGAAACGCTGTACTCGCTGCTATAAATACTTGGCGCATGAGGAGTAAGCAGGGAATAATGATCGGGTCCGAATTACTCATTTGTTACTCCCTAAGTGGGAGATTTAGTGTCGGCGGGTGCAGCCAGCTAAAACCAAGGGTCAGTGGGGGACAGGCCCTTAGTGACCCCAGCGAAAGGTCCGAAGCGGCCAGTGTGCGGAGAAAAGAATCAATGCCCTGGCGCCTGTGGTTAACCCTCACGCCAGCGCCTGCTCCGTGCCGCTCTGTAAGCCACCCCATCCTCCTCGCAGGACTTCATAGCTACTTCTCATCCCATCAGCAACTGTCCCCAAGGGCCACTGGCGGTGAGGGTGGGGTGGTCATTGCCAGAGTGTCCTGGACAAGCCCACTTTATTTTATTTTTTAAAAATATATTTTATTGATTTTTTACAGAGAGGAAAGGAGAGGGATAGAGAGTTAGAAACATGGATGAGAGAGAGACATCCATCAGCTGCCTCCTGCACGCTCCCTACTGGGGATGTGCCCGAAACCAAGATACATGCCCTTGACCGGAATCAAAGCCCGGGACCTTTCAGTCCGCAGGCCGATGCTCTATCCACTGAGCCAAACCGGTTTCGGCCTGTTAATACACTAAGTTTCATACTCCAGACACACTTGGATTTGAATTTATAAGACAAGTTGGAGAAGATGACTCATCTCTTTGAGATTCAGCATCCTCATCTCAAAAATGTGGGGTGACCAACTGTCTTGGGTTTGCCTGGGGGGACAGGACTCCCACATCCCAGGCAAACCAGGGCGAGTTGGTCACCTCACTAAGACAGGAATAGTAACAGATTTTTTTTTTTTTGCATGGATGAAATGTAAGATGGTTTGTAGAGTATGTGACAGGGAGTCAATATTTAGTCAACACCAGCTCCCACCTCCCTTAATGAACGAAAAGTGTCTAAAACAGGCTTTGTGAAGCACCTGTTTTAGACTCGAGTGACGTCTAAAACAATTCCTGCCTTCACGGCGCTCACCTCGAAGCTGGGGATGTGACATGAACACACGTGATATTTACTGGACTTTCAGACTCCATGTTCCCCCCAAAGAGACTGGAGGAAGCTCAGAAGCAAGGATGCGCACACACGGCAACGGGAGTTGAAGGACCGCAGCCACGTAATTAGGGAGACAGGGAGGGAATAATTACACTCGAAACCCAAGGCTACGGCAAGCCTCCCCGCTTTGAATGCAAAACAGCCGAGAAGCAAACAAGAACCACACAGGGCAGGCTCAACGCAACAGGAAATTACATGGTGTCGCTTTCCGAAGCGCAAGGTTCTGCTCTAGAAGTTCAAGGTGGGGCTCAGTGATGACCTCCCTAGACCAGCGGCAGGTTAACCACTGCCTGCCTCGGTTTCCTTGTCCAGAAATCGGGGATCACACTCCTCGTGACAAGGCATCACGTGTGCGTCCAACGCTCCCTTCCCTGCCCATTCAGCAGGCGGTGTGGCCCAAGTTTCTCCCAGGGACAGGAAACCCAGCGAGGCCTGCTGGGAGGAGTTTAGGAGAAAATATTTTTCAAGAAGTTGGGAGCAGAGAGGGGACACAGAGGACTGTGGTAGGTTTCTGCCATGGACTTGACTCCTCCCCCACCCCCCCATCACCTCAATGACCTCCATCAACCATCCCAGATTTCTTTATTAAACTTCACATTGTTCTAGATGGCCCTGCCCCTCAGTGGGTAAATGTGTTCAAATTGTTCTCCTCAAAAAACTCCTTTCCTCCCATGACCTGTCCTTCTTTCCAGTTGCTCTTTTATGGGACAAAATGTCCTCAAGGGAATAGCCACAGACTCTTCTCCAATCCAACCTCCAGTGAGAATTCTGTCCTCCTCATGGTAGCTTTGCTCTGAGAGAGGAAACGGGCATTCCTTGTCTTCCATGCTGGGTGGGATCTGGTGGCCAGAGGAGAGCAGAAGTCCCCGTGGCCCAGTGGATCTGCATGATAAAGACGGTGCCTTCTCAGAGCTGAGCAGGAAGGGAAGAGTTTGCTGAGCGGGACTTCCATAGTATTTTAGGGGTAAAGGGTATGTGTGTGTGTGTGTGTGTGTGTGTGTGTGTGTGTGTGTGCGTGTGTGTAGTTTTAAGAAATGTAGACTCTTAGGTAACACAGAAGATATTGACTGAACCAGAATATGTATTGTGGCGAGCCGGCACAGCCATGGCATATTCAGCAGCGCCAGCTCAGCTGGGTTCTGTGAGCCTGAGAGGGGGCGGTGAAGGATGGAGAAAAGACAGACAAGAGGATGAAAGCTGGGTCTCGATGGGACACTGTCCTCTCTGATGGAGAGTCTCTCTGATGGAGAGCTAGCGACAGTGGCATGGACTGAGTACACGCCCTGTCTTTATTTTATAGCCACATTCCTCCAGGCAGAGTCAGGGCATGGTTAAGATGTTTACAACATTCTCCTGGGTTTGGCATCTACTCAATTACATGCACCTGACCTCTATCAAGCCCACGTCACTCAAGGACGTGGGGCTACGTGTTCAGACAAGGTTCAAGATCACAACTCCAGCTGTTGGCTATCATTGTGCTGGGAGGGCTCTGCCCTCCATGCTGGGACTTGCACGTGGCCAGCAGAGGACTGTGCCCTCGCATCAGTCCGAGGTTTGAACCTGCCCACACACTGTAGCCGCTCTCCACAATGTATTTTTTCAGGGTATGAATTTAGCAAGATCTCTAGGTGATCTGTGCATTAAGGTTTGAGAAGCATACAAAAAATAACTCAAAATGAGTCATAGGCTTAAATGGGAAAACCTAAGACTATAGGAGAAAATCGTATGACTTGGGTTGGGAAAGACTTCTTAGGTACAACACACACACACACAAACACACACATACACACTATACACACACACACACTACACACATACAGACTACACAGAGCATGATCCATAAATTTTAAAAAAAGATAAATTGGACTTGATTGATATTAAAAACTTTTACACTTCAAAGACATCATTAAGAAAATGAAAAGATAAGCCACAGACTAGGGGGTAGGGGAGGATATTTGCAAATAATGTATCTGATAAAGGACTTGAATCCAGAATATATAAAGAACTCTCAAAACTCAATAAGATAGCCGAGACCGGTTTGGCTCAGTGGATAGAGCGTCGGCTTGTGGACTGAAAGGTCCTGGGTTCGATTCCGGTTGGGGGCATGTACCTTGCTTGTGGGCACATCTCCACAGTGGGGCGTGCAGGAGGCAGCTGATCGATGTCTCTCTCTCATCGATGTTTCTGACTTTCTATCTCTCTCCCTTCCTCTCTAAAAAATCAATAAAAATATATTTAAAAAAACTCAATAAGATAAATAATCCAATTTCAAAACGAGCAAACAATTTGAATATGCATTTCATTAAGAAAAATATGTGAATGGCTAATAAGTGCATAAAAATATGCTCAGCATCACTGATCAGGAAATGCAAATTAAAACCACAATAAGATACCACTACACACCCTCTACAATAGCTATAATCAAAACAATAGACAAAACTAAGTTGGACACTGTTGGGAATATAAAATGGTAGCAAATAGTTTGTTCTAGATGTTCTTAAAAAGTTGAACATAAACTTACAGAACCCAGGATTCTGCCCCAGAGAAACAAACATATATCCACACAAAGATATACATGTGATTGCTCACAGCAGCATTATTCAAAACACGGAAACAACCAATTGTTGATCAAGGCAGAAATGAATGGCCAGCGGTCACTAGGGGCCACTGTAGTTCATCGTCAGTTAGGACAGCTGCGCAGGTCCTCAGGAGCGTCTAGCATGCCCTTGCTCTCCTCCTTCCTATGTCCAGCTCTTTTCTCCAACTGCTGACCCGACTGACCAACAGTGACCCCAGCCCCAGGCTCACCAACAGACAGTTGACTGGATTCAGAGAAGCATTAGCTACCCCAAGTCCAAAGCTCCCCGCAGACCAGTCCACGAATCACTTTCACAGATGGTTGGGCATGTCTGGCATCTGAGACTGATTGAGCGGCTCCCCCCCTGATCATCCAATGCCCTTTCCAGACCTCCGCTTCCCGGCTCCACCCACAACTGTGAACGGCTTTTATCCGCAGCACCCCCATAACTCTGCCCCCCTGATTCAGCGGTGGGTACCCAGAGTGGTTCTACAGGAGCCGAGCTGCCAGGATGGGAATAGGGAATTAGTTCACGGATCTGATGGATTTGCATGCGTTAAAGATTCTGGTGCTTTACTAAGATCTATTTTTAGAATAAAAATTTATTCACCGAGAAAAACAGCCTCTGTCGCTACCAGTAAATTGGACACTGGTAGTTCATGGAGCTGAAGTGGCAGATTTTTACTTCAGTGACCACCCGTGGCCACCTGCAATCAAGCTCTTAGGGAAAGCATTGATTACCAAGTGGCCTCATAAGATTTTAGTGGGGAAAAAAAAAAGATGAAGAATTGGGTTGCTTCTAATGACACTGGAAAGCTTGGGTTATAAAAATAAAGGACGAGCTGAAACCGGTTTGGTGCAGTGGATAGAGCGTCAGCCTGGGGACTGAAAGGTCCCAGGTTCGATTCCGGTCAAGGGCATGTACCTTGGTTGCGGGCATTTTCCCAGTAGGGGGCGTGCAGGAGGCAGCTGATCGGTGTTTCTCTCCCATCGATGTTTCTAACTCTCTGTCCCTCTCCCTTCCTCTCTGTAAAACATCAATAAAATATATTAAAATAAAAAAAAAGGACGAACTCGATGCCCTGCATGCCCAGACCAAGGGCCAAGGGAGAAGCCGGGAAGACAACGTCCTGAAAGAAACCTCGTCTTCTGTAGGGGCAGGGCCAGGATTTCTGAAATGCAGACTCCAGGTCTCGTCTGGAAGATGGCTGGATTACAATGCAACAATAATTTACGCCTGCGGATGTACTAAACACATCGAATCACACCCTTCAAGTGGCGCATTGTACGGTATATAAATTATACCTTTAAAAAGCTATTACCAAAGAGAAATTCACGACCTTGTGGGGTTTATATGAAAGTCAAGGCATTGATTGGGAAGAAGAGGCATGGGGTCATGCGGGCGGTGTCCAGTGAACTGAAGTCGTCAACTCGCACGTCTGCCAAGTCTTCCTTGTCAGAAGCAGCCCTTCCTCCGCTTTCTGAGCTTCGTCCGTCCTTGTCTCGGACCCCGGAGCCATCTCTCCTGCAAGGGTGACTTGCAAGAGGCTGCTGATTTCCGCCGGGACTCACGCCCTCCCGGAGACCCCTTCCCTGACCCTCGGCGGTCACTGATGAGCTCATCCAAGTTCACGGCTGTAAGTGCCATCTATAAGCTGATGACTCAGATTTACAGCTTCGGTTCGGACCTCTCTCCTGACCGCCAGAATCATATAGTCAATCGCTCTTTCTACATCCCTTCCGGGATGCCCAGTGAGCGCTCACAATTGACTTGTCACAACAGAGCCAGCGGGCTCCTCCGTGGTCACCCCCTCATCATTCCCCCCTGGATTGTTGTTCCAGGCTCCAGACTGAATTCTACCCCCTCCTCCTTCTATTCTTTTTTTCTATCTGATGCAGCTGGAATTTGGAAATCACCCATCCGATGGTGTCAATCCCCTGCTCAGACTTCTCAGTGGCTCCCCAGCCTCTCAGGGTCAAGTTGACACTCGCTCAGTGCAAATCCTCTCCTGGTCCGGCCCTCTGACCCTCGCTCTGGCCTCTACTCCTGAGTCTTCCTCTTACTCTTTGTTCCAACCAAACTGAGCCACTTGGTCCCCCAAGAGTCCAACCCCCTGACTCCCGCTGCCTGTGACGATCCTCCCTTCCTCTCTCTGGTTTTAGCAGGTCACCCTCATCTTTGACGTCTCATCTCGAACAGGATGGACTCCGGAACGTCTCCCTAGGCCTCTCAGTGGGATTCAGGGGGCGCTGTTCTGTGTTGACCCACCATAGCACCACGCTAGGGAGGTCTGTCTCCCCCCCGCCCCTCCCCCCCGGCCCCCGGCACACACAGCTGGAGGGAGCCGCACTGTACTTACCCCTCCTGCTTAGCACAGCAGTGGGGGCCCTGGGAGTGTGCCTGGCGGATTGGTGATGTTCCTAAGGAAGGCGAGGGCTCTGCTGGGGTCCGAGGCAGACTCACCTTCCCTACGCTGGGAGGGAGTGCTTTTAGACTCATAAAATGTCAATGTGGGGGTCTGAGGCCACCTCCTCCAACCCCCATCATTTTTTTAAAAATATATTTTATTGATTTTTTACAGAGAGAAAGGGAGAGAGACAGAGAGCTAGAAACATTGATGAGAGAGAGACATCGATCAGCAGCCTCCTGCACACCCCCCACTGGGGATGTGCCCGCAACCAAGGTACATGCCCCTGACCGGAATCAAACCCGGGACCTTTCAGTCCGCAGGCCAACGCTCCATCCACTGAGCCAAACCGGTCTCGGCCCAACCCCCATCATTTTATAGGAGGGGCCTGAGGTGCAGGGAGGGAACTCGGTTTATGCAGGATCCACTCCCAGACAACCTACCCGACTTCCAGCTTTTCAAGTTAAATGATCTCCTTTTTAATGTCAAACATGCTGAACATGTCGTGTGATCAAAGCTGAGCTTTTAGTATCTGCTGATTACAGCGTGGATATGCAGGACTGATAAAAGGTACCGTGGATTCAGGGAAGCTTGTATGTTATCTTGAACAGTAGTAATTACCGTTGCATCCACACAGGTTGGGAAATGCGTAGTGTACCTATAGCTTTGGTCTCTGGGTAGCCTGGGCCTCCAATGGACCCTGGTCCCGGGCCTCCCGGGTGGACAGCTCCCAGGGAGGGAACAGGTCCGGACGCAGAACACAAAGAAAGAATTCCATTCTCTGGAGAACAAAGATGGTATCAGGGGAGATTGAGTGCCTTCATTTAAAAAGCATTTCTAAGTCAGTGGCCTGGGCTTTGAACTTGCCAGGGGCTCTGGCAGTGAGTGCATTTTGCCTAAAGTGGAAGAGAGGCTGGGAAGGACATTCACACTGAAATGGGAGAGACTCCGAGTGTTACAGCTCAGTCCTGGGAACTGGGAGAGGGCTGGGATGTGGGCAAGGCTGAGGGCTGTCGCGGTCCCTGCACCAGGAGACTGCTGAATCTGGGGATACCCCCCAGGAGAGACCTAGGTCATTTCCCGTTACTGAATACCTACTGTGTGCCAGGCACTGTGCAGGGTGCTTCCCACAAACCATTTCATTCACTAATAACCCTTCGAGGTAGAGGCTGTTGTCATCCCCATTGGGAGTTAAAGGCTTAGAGAAGTGTTGTAACTTACCTAAGATCTCAGGGCTGAAATGAGAACCCAGACAGTTGGGATCCAAAGCGCCTGTTCCTAGCCACAACTGTATCGAGCAAGACCGTCCCACCCCGTTGTCTTTGCTCAATGGAGAAGAGCCACAAAAGAGTCTGACCACTGCTGTCTGGGCATCTAGCAGGGGCTGCCCACCCGGTGATGATTCTCATCAACGTTTCCAGTAATATTTCGCTGAAAGTGAAGATCACACGAGGGAGCAGTAAGAAGAGTAGAGTGTGAACCTTCCCAATATGGGGTTAAAAAAAAGAAGAATCATGCCCCTGGGTAAAAGGAGGCCTCTGTCACTGAAAGGAAATGAACTCCCCTCCATCTTGTCCTATAGGGCTGGGCCCCCTGCCTAAACCCCCTCCCTTTTCTGGGAGTGGCCACAGGTGTGCCAGCAATGTCCTAACTTCCCCGACCCCCACCCGAATGGACCAATGAAGCTCCAGGAACACAGAGAGGGTCCTAATAAGGCTTAACCACAGAAAGACCCTAATTCAGGTGACCAATCTCTGTCACCCTCGTCACTTCCCTAAACCCTCCCAATTATCCTACCCCATATAACTCATTGTTCCCGCCCGGCTCGCTCTCTCGTCTCACTGCTGCGCCAGAAAGAGGCCGAGAGCCAAACCCGGGTTTGAATAAAGACTCTTTGCTTTTGCATCGGAAAAGGCACCTTAGTGGTTGATTATTGGGGACCCCGAACTCTGGGCATAACACCACCTCAGGGTGGAGACTGTGAACCAGAGGCGTGGCCGGGCACAGAGGCCAGGTGTGCACATTGATGCCCACTAGGGTGCCCAGGCTGCCTCCACCAGGAAGACAAGAGCTGAGCCCTGAAACTGGCAGAACCTTGTGTGGCAGGGTGGAGGGGGCCGGGGCGGGAAGCTCCTCCGATTTGCTTGGTGGAGCTCAGAGACAAGGTTATTTCACCACCATTTACTCTTATTTATTACACCCACTTCCTGGTGCCCAGGTGGGTGGGAAGGACATTTGCTGGCAAATGACATCAGAGTGGGAAAATATAGCCATGGCCAGGATCCAGAACAGCTGAGCTCCCTGGGGAAAAAAAAGCGTTTGAATAAGTGTTCCATTTAGTTAATCTGCTTATTAACTCAGGAGTGGCCTTCGGAACATTTACTCCAAATCTCCGTTTTGAAAACCGTAGAGCACTTCAAAGAGAATTCTGCCACGGCGAGTGAGAAAGAGGGCGAGGCTTGATGGCTTGAATTTTCCAAAATTCTACGTTTCATCTGAGGGAATTTAAAGCAGATCTGTGCAACAAAAATAACTTTCTGTAAAATTTCCAGCGAAGCTTTAGAAACCTCACACCCAACTGAGTTTATTCCCTCTCCAGGGAGGAAAGCTGTTTCGCAGAGAATGGTTTAATCCCTGAAACCGGCCCGTCCAGCCCCAGCTGGAGGATGAGGTTTTTCTCGTTCTGAGGCCCAGACAATTGAACATGTGGTGTGGGATGCGGCAGCTCTTCCTCTGGAAGTTGTCATTTTCCTCTCCGTTAACTGAAGGCGGGAAGGAGTATATGACAATGTGCACCTTTCAAAAATGCATTGTTTGCAGTCACTGATTAATTTCTTTAAAAAAAATTTTTTTTTATTGATTTCAGAGAGGAAGGGAGGTGGGGAGAGAGAGAGAAACATCAATGATGAGAGAGAATCATTGATCGGCTGCCTCCTGCATGTCCCCTAGTGGGGATCCAGCCCACCATCCAGGAATGTGCCCTTGACTAGAATCGAACCTGGGACCCTTCAGTCTGCAGGCTGACGCTCTATCCACTGAGCCAAACTGGCTACGGCTCATTGGTTAATTTGAGGAGGATCAGATGGTATGTTCTCCCCGAAATTGCTCAAAGTTGAGGCTGGTCCATCCTGAGAGGCTGGAGGAGGGGCCCCACCCGGCATTTTGGTGCATTTGGTGCACTGTGCCCAACGGTGATAGCGAGAGGAAGACGCAGCTTACCAAGTCGGTATCTCCTGACAACAGCAGTGGCAGACGTCGAGAACATGAGGGACTCAGCATTTCATCTCGAGAGATTGGTCCTCTGATGATAAGACTCCCAAGCAGCACGTATCTTAATCGGATAAATGGGTCTTAAGAAGCTCAGCAGCCTGGGCCATGAGAAATACTCTTATTATAAGACCTGACCAGGGTGTCAGGCTGCTGAGGACAGAACGTTTCTGATCCTTCCACCGCACACCGTGGAAGGAAAGGCGACCAAAGGAGGGATCTGTTTGTGCATTTTTCTCATCAGCCACGGTCCTCAAACTTGGTCCGTTTGGGGTCTACTCTGCAGAACAGTTACTTCTCCCATGACTCGGCCTGTCCTTACCACGAGGTCACTGCCGACATCAAGGGCTCGGTGTGGCCTGGGAGGCCTGGCCACTGAGTCACACAAAGGTCAATCCAACTGAAAAATGTTGTTGCTCAGAATGAACAACATAAACTGATGAACAAAAATTGAACCAGAGTCATAGAAGCATCGGACAGACCGTCCAACCTATGAGGGAAGGCGGGGGGTGAGGGAGTAAGAGATCAACCAAAGGACTTGTATGCACGCCTATGAGCATAACCAATGGACACAGACAGTTGAGGAGGGGTGAGGGCATGTGCTGGGGGTTGGGGGCAGCTGGGGAGAGGTCAATGAGGGGAAAAGGAGACTTATGTAATACTTTAAACAATAAAGAATTTAAATTAAAAAAAATATTGTTGCTTTAGGCCACTGGGTTTTGGAACAGACACAGAGAGGTTTTCATGCCGGGCATTCAATAAATTCACATGCACAAAGCTCTATCCACAGTGCCTGGCCCACACTGAGTTTAAAAATAATGCGAGCTATAACTAAGACCCCATACAAAGAATGCTGTCAAGTATTCCCTAGTGTGCTAGCCCATTATTTCTTCAAGTCCTCATTTGCTGAACATCCATCACTTTGTTTTCGGCTATAAAGAATGCTAGTCATCTTCATCTACACATTTTTGGCTATTAATAACAGAGAATTCTTAAAATTTCATCTTTTTTTAAAATATATTTTTTATTGATATTTTTACAGAGAGGAAGGGAGAGGGAGAGAGAGTTAGAAACATCGACGAGAGAGAAACATCCATCAGCTGCCTCTTGCACGCCCCCCACTGGGAATGTGCCCGAAACCAAGGTACATGCCCTTGACCAGAATTGAACCTGGGACCCTTCAGTCCGTAGGCCAATGCTCTATCCATTGAGCCAAACTGGTTTTAGAGAGAATTCTTAAAATTTTAATTGCTGAGTCAAAGTATATGCCTGTTTTAAATAATGGGGATAAGGGGGGGGGAGATACATATTTGCCTTTTAAAGTTAATTTGTTTCCACCCCCAAGAATGAAATGGCTGCTTCTCCCCACCACCACCAGACCTGATATTGTTTTAGGGACTGCGTACTAGCTGAGCATCATTTATCTCACCATTCTTTCTGCTGAATACTCTGCTTGCTTCCTCTCTCTCCCCGTTATAAACAGGACCTGGTGAACATTCCAATAGATAAATCTTCCCACACATTCATGATTACTTCCTAAAGACATTCCTGGAAGTAGAATTTCTCAATCACAGGATTAACACATCTTAAAGGATTTTGAATGTAGAAAACCAAATTATCTCCCCCAAAAATAACTTCATCAGATTATTCTCCGATGCGGCCTTCACAAAAATACAGTGGTACCTTGAGATACGAGTTTAATTTGTTCCGTAACCTTGAGGCGTGGGAAACTATGAGACGCTGGAGTCGCTGTAAACTGGTGGGTCGTGTGCTGCCGGCTGATCCTCGCGATGACTCCTATCTCAAATGTTGCTCGTCTTTCAAAGCAAAAATCGCTCGCTGGACGGCTCGTATCTCAAAAATCTCGTATGTTAGGGCACTCGTATCTCGAGGTACCACTGTACTTTATTATGGAAAATTTCAAGTACACACGAAAGAACAGAGGCTATTTCCACGGCTTCGCCCACAGACTGAGCCCTCCCATTCCACAGCCATCCCTTTACGGTCAACCTGTTTCCTCGCTGGCTCCCCAGGTGGGCGAGGTTGGGTTTGAATCCGATCCGAAGGGGGCATTTTCAGCGTGTGCTTGGACGTGAGCAGTTGAGGATTCGGAAGCCAAATCAAAGTCTCCCTTTCCAAGGGGTATCCTGGGGAGACCCTCCTGGGATCACAGCCGGAGAAAGCCCGTGTGCACGGTGCCATTTCATGGCCCCGAGGAGCCAGCGCCTGCAGGAAAGGCCCTGTCCAGCCCCCTTCCGAGTGCATCTCTGCACCCCCGCCATGTCACTCTTCATTTGAATGAAGCCGCGGTCCATAATGGAATTCATGGGCTGGCGGGAAGCGCAAGCACGGTGATTTGTGTTTACAGCGATGGCTGCTGAGGAGGAGGCCCCTCTCTGGCCTCCGCTGAAATTTCCCAGGCTGATTGAATTTTGTAATACCAGCCAGTCGCCTGGCATCCGCGCCGGATCGGCGCAATCTTGGGGCAGGAAGACAAGCAATTTCCTTTCATAAGAAAGTACCGTCATGGCCCATTCTCATCCCAGCTCCTAGGCAGAGCGCATGTGGACCGGGAAGCAAACCGCACTCTTGCTGGGGCCTCGCCGTGAAGGGGAGGGAGAGGGGACTTGGAGATGCAGGTCAGCTGATGTGCAGGTAAAAAGCAAGGCGAGACCCGTCTTCTAGACCAGCATAGGAAGTGGGCGGACCGCCGAGAGAACCTCTGGTTCCCATTGCTCCCACACTGACAGTTAGCAACATCGTCCACCACCGCTCCATCCAAGCAGCAGCCGCTGACCACTGGGACTACTTCAGTCAATGACAAGGAGATACAATATTAACATTCACGAGGCCATGGGTGGGTGGGAGGGGATGCCTAGCTGTAGCCCCTTCAGGGAGGTTGGAAGACAGAAAGGAGGTGGTCGCTTCTCGGGGGGATTGGAAAGTCAGGGCCCTACGCTGCCTCCTCTGGCTCCCAGGATCCTCTTCCTCTTGTCTTCCTCTCTTTCTACCCACCCTCCATTTCCTGTGACCCTCGGTTTCCTGTGACCCTCTGTTTCCCCTGTGACCCCCCCACCATTTCCCCTGTGACTCCCTGTTTCCTCTGTGACGTTACCTCTCATGTAGCCCCAAAGGAGCCACCTCAACCCCAGGACACTCCCTCACAAGAGCGATGCGATGTTCCATTCCCTCTTAGAGCAAAGCCATGGCTCTGTGGGCGTGGTCTTGAGACGTCATGCATTGGTCATTGGGAAAATACCGGTTCGATGAGCTCTGCAGGTCTTCCCATGGGTCCTGACACAATACAGACGAGCCATTCGTTAATTTTAGCGCCAGCGTCATCAGAAAAGCTTGGGACTCGGAGAAGCTGTCAAGCTAACCGTGGTGGGTGCAGTTTTCCAAAAATAAGTTTACCCCCAAAATATCTCACGTTCTATCATTGGCAACAAGCACTGTCAGCCGGCTTCTGTGACATGACAGGCTCACATTGTTCATTTGGGAGCAGGGCTGCCAGCTCCCAGCGACTGAATTACCACGTTTGTGGACCAGCGCTCCTTCTAAGTGGAGCTGGTGTCCGGGGTGGTTTTCTTTAAAGTTTAGTTCAGCTCACGACTCCAACCCGTCACATGGCACCTCTCTCCAGTCACACCTTAGCACACAGCAAGACTCTGCATACTTCCCAGATTGTCGCACGGAACACCGAAATACATGCACTCGCACGCCAAGATGAGTCAAGTTAAGAACTTGTACGGCTGCGGCGAGAACATCCTGGAGGGAGGCTGGTCACTGTTCTCCACATGCGTGTCTGGGGGCTGCAGGCTGCGGGCCGGGGGTGCCTGAGTCTGTGAAGGGGCCAGTTTCACTGTCTGCTGCTCAGCACAGAGACAGGGGCTTCCCGAGAGGGTCTCAAGGGCCTTCAGGGGTCCGTAACCCCCACTTGAAGAAGCGCTGTCCTGGAGAGCAATGGCCCATTGCTTTATTTTCTAAGTGAAACGCCCTGGCTCCAGGAAGTTGGCTTAATTTTCTGGAATTCTCTCTCTCTCTCTTGGGCTGGACAATAACTCGGGCAGAGAAAACAGGCCAGAGTCTTGCTCACGCTGGTCGATTGCTCCCGCACCTGAGTCAGGCCAGCAGGGATAGGGGGGTCTTCCCCAGTCTTCCTCGCGTGGTGCCCAGGACCCTGTCCTCAGAGACTCTTGTCCCAAGCTCCTGCCTCCTCAAGGCGCTGCGTGTTGTGTGGCTCAGGTCCTAGAACTTCTCCCTTCTCCCCAGTTTTTGCGTTTCCGGCAACCCCCCGCGGGCCATGCCTTCCCCTTTCCACCCCTGCCGCCTTCAGACTCCCCCTTCCCCAACAGCCTGCTGCACAGAACGGACCCCACACTGTGCACGAGTTTGCCCACAGATGCTTTCGTTTCCTTAAAATTCGAGCTGGCTGTCAATATTTAAAAATTAAGACATGCACGGGCCATGGTGACATCTGTCTCCTCTCGCAGCATCGCAGGGTCCGGCAGCCTCAGGCCTGCATTTTCCCGGGGTGGCGATTGGCTGAAGGTAAGATTCTGTCCAGGACCCGCCCAGTCCCCAGCCTTCTTTGCTCACCCCCTCCTCATCTGTCTGACTTGATTAAGATTCGAATTTGTCATCTCTGCCCCAGCTTTTTGAAGAACAAAGGCTTGGAGGTTTAATCTTCTCCTACCTGGCAACCATAAACAAATTAGTTTTTTAATAACCAGCGATGGCCACGAAGACAGAGATCAGCGCACCTGATAAAGTTTTATTAAAGGATTGTCTTAAGTCCGGCCGAGGACTGCCTGCTCAGGGGGTCTTGAGGTCCCCTCACACAGCCCTTGCGGTTCCCCTGGACCAGCACAGATGATGCGCAGCGACAGCAAAGCTCCCAAGAGGAAGCGCAGGGTCCTCGGCGAGGCCCGGTCACCGCGAAGGGTGTCAGGGAGCGGACAACGCGCAGGTGAGGAAGACGGAACAAAGGCTGGAAGTCATCGCTGGCTTCGGGGTTCTGCTTCACCAACTCGGTGCCCAGGGTAGACCACCCCCATCTAGCCCGAGCATGGCCTCTATTCAGCCTTCTCAAAACTCATCCGTGTAAGCTGTTCTTCTTATTCAGGGGGCAGGAGGGAGTCATTTTAGCCAGCTCTTTCCTGGTGGAAGCAGGCCCTGTCTGGGTAGGTGTGGGCTATGCTCAATGTCTTGGTGAAACCACAGGGTGTTTCTGGCCACCAGCCCCTGCTGTGTTCTGTGCCAAGGTCAGGGTCAAGGCCAGGGCCAGGGCTGAGGTCCGATGTAAGCCATTGGGTGAGGCAGCTCAGGGAAATTGGGCAGTGGGGGCGGGGGGAGTTCAAACTCAGTATCACCGTTGCTTTTCTCTCTTCTTTTGTATAAAAAGATCAATCTCATGTCTAATTCATTTGAAAATTCTCCACTTGCCTGTGTGCGTTTTCGGTAAAAATAGAAGTCTCTGAGGATTTCGGGCTCCTGCTGAATTTTATGAGCAGCTTTTCAAGGCTTGGTAACCAGGTTCTTCTAATCTTGCCTTGAGTGAATTAAGCATCAGTGGGAGGCTGGCTTTCCAGGTGACTGATTCGTAAAAGACTTTCAGGGTTGGAGGTAGGAGGCTTTTAAGGTCATTTAATCAATTTTCAGATCACGGGAAACACAGCAAAATGAACAAGTTGGGAAGAAGTTGGCCTCATGAGGCCCTGCTCCTCTCCCTCTCTCCTTCCTTCCTCCCCTCCCTCGCTCCTTCCTGCCTCCCTCCTTCCTCCCTTCCTCCCCTCCTTCCCTGAAACTTAAGCCAAGGGCCGCATGTCTAAATAGTTTAACCAAGTATTCAATAAAATATATTCTCTCATCCTACTTGGACAAATATATCTTCAAAACAACAAGCTAAATAGATATAAAGCTACAGTTTTTATATGACTGAATTTAGCCTAATATCAAAGATGACTGACAAGTTATTATGCATGTCTTGGTTGATGGGCCAGTGAGATTGGGTTAAGCAGTGAAATAAAAGCATTCTTAATTAAGTAATTACTACATATTTATTCCGTTCATTTTAGCTTTTATGTTTTCATTTCAGCAAGTCACTAATTATGTTGTTATACCACCGAGATATTCACATTGTGTGTGTTCCATTGGTGATAGTGATCTGGATTGAAAAAACAAGTTGTGATTGCATTCAAAGTGTCCTAAAATCTCAGCATATTTTCCCATCACAGAGCGCAGATCAAATGAAAGGTAGGCTTTTTGAGCATGTATTTTTCTCCCCAAAAGGAAGTATTTCTTGTAATATATTAAATGAAGGGCAAAATACAAATTATCATTAATGAATATCAACATGTTTAATCAAAATCATTTAAATCAAGTGAAATAAAACTATTCCCACAATTCTACTCTGCCATATCCACATTATGCTAGCGTAGACAACACCAGTATCCCTCTTCACACACATGATGTCTAGAACGATGGTTCTCCACCCGACAGTGTCGGGAGACACCTTGGTTGATACAACCTGCTACTGGTGTCCAGTGGGCAGAGGCCGGCGGCGCAGCTGACCATCCTACCATGTGGAGAAGAGTACCGACATCCAAGAATGAAGCAGCCTATGATGTCAACAGTGCCAGGTTGAGAAAGCCTGGTGATGCACGCATCCGCAACACTCAGGAGGAATAGGAGCTGTTTCATATTGCAGGGCGTTCCTTAGTTGCTGTGTGCAATTGTTGTGAATTCTACCCTGATTACAGGTAGCTCCGGGACCACTAATTGGAACATGAAGAGAAGCAAGAAATCGGACGTGCAACACACAATGTATTATGCAAGAATCTACCGCTCTGCGAGGACGCGGTAGATTGAACAGCCTCTCGGCTCTCTCATGATCCTGCTCAGAACCCAGCCTCCAAGAGGGTGTGTACGCTGATGGGTCAGGCTGCTACCCGAGCCACAGGCTGCTACCCGAGCCAAGCAGCAGATCCGAAGCGACAGAGGCGGCCGGATTTTCCTCCGTGAGGGTAGCTGGGGGGGTGTTTGCATGAAGCCCAGCTCAGGGGGGCAAGGAGAGGCACGTCCCCCTGCCAACCCTGGGTTCTGAGCAGGATCGTGAGAGAGCCGAGAGGCTGTTCATATCGGATCGTTAGCAGTTTCTCAACTCCTTTGCAGAACAGCATGCGGGTTGGCTGCCAAAATATTAGGATTGAAAGCAGCTGGCAAAAACGTTCGGCGAGGAAGTGAGCCTGCTGGGAGCGGCCAAGGAAAAGTTCCTCTGAGGCTGGGATCGGAGAGGGAAGGGGCCCGGCCCTGTGTGGAAGGCTGCACTCGGTCAGAGCGGGGTGTCCTCTGACCCCAGACCCAGGATGTGCTCTGGGACCTGTGCTTATTGCAGGGCCTGTCTGAGGCCGGGGCCTGAGGAGACCCTGTCACTGCCCTAAAGAAATTCCAGCTTAATAGTAAAATTATCCTCAGTTGAATGAAACTGGAAAATAAAGAGCAAACACAAACCCACCTCTCTATAACCTCAGCTAGTATTTCCAAAGAGACGGGTCCGAGGGGAGATTAGGTGGCAGCCACAAATGCAGGGGAGTGTTGAGAGGAGACCTGGGGACCTCCTGACATTTCACCCCGCCTCCCTCCTCACGCAGTCTGTCACTGGTCCTCGAGGCCCCTCCGCACACCAGCCAGGCGGCTCTCCCGTTTCCCTCGCCCAGGCGAGGACACCGCCTTTGAAAGATGGAGTAACTTGCTCAGAACGGCACAGCTGGTAGGCGCAGACCCCAGCGCGAGACCTGGCCGTTTGGCTGCAAGAACAATGCTCTTTCCAGCGACATCAGCGTTTCAGGCCGTGGAGCCCGGCGAGTTCAGTTATTGTAAGGGGTTTGTGAACCGAGTGCACAGTATGTGCCATCTGTCGCCTCAGCCAGGAGATTATAACCACCATCCTGTGACCAGGGCCCGGAGTTTTGGACACTGATGTGGAGTCTGGGAACCACCTTGTCACCCAGCTGTATCACTACCACCTGGCAGGGCAGGGACATCCTGGCACCAGAGACACTGGGCACAGCCATTCCCAGGAGTGGAGTCGACTAGGATTGTGGCACAAATGCTAGGATTGTGGCATAAATGTTTTATGATGCACAACGGATTTATAGTCCAGAGAGAGAACTAGAGAACCCTGCACATAGTAGGTGCGCAGGAAATTGTGCCAAATGACCGAGTGCCTGGCCGGATGGGAGAAGAGGAGCAGTCCGTGGCTAAAGGGAAAACCAGCCTCCCGCTGGTGTTTAGGGTGGGGAATCGGCAAGCACACCCGCCACCTATTAGGGGAAAAGAAATGGAAACAAACAGCGAGAGCATTTAGCGCGTTGGTAAACACTGCAAAGCTGTTGTTTTTGGAACAGCACAGCCATGCAGTCTCATCAGAGGTTCTAATAGGGACAGGAAAGAAATGAGGCCAATTTCCTTTCTGTAATGAGTAACACATTTTTTAAAGAAGTCCTTTTCCATCACTAGGAGTTTGATCGTCCATTCGTTCGTTCGTTCATTCAACAAATGCTCCCCGTGTCTTACATGCCAGGCGCTGATCTCGGTGTTGGGGATATAACAGTGAACACAATGGACAAAAGGCTCTGCCCTCGTGTACACAGCAAAGACATTAAAAATAAACGATGTGGTTTACCAGATGGCAGGGCGCGCTGCGGAGACCACGAGGCAGGGAGAGGGAACAGGGAGGGAACTTGCCGTGTGAAACAGGATGATCAGGAAGGACAGCCTCCCTGAGAAGGTGGTGGTTGAGCCACAGCCTGAGGATGAGGAGAGGAGGAAGCACATCAGGCAGCTTGTGTGCCAGAAGCAGCGGGAAACCACCGTGGAGAGAGTGGAGTGAGCGTTGGGAGTGAGCGGTGACCAGCAGAGCGCATACAACTGCGAGTCACATGACATTTCAAGAGGCCTCAGCTATTCCAAGCGCACCAAAGGCGGTGGCAGACTGAGCAAGATGAGGACTGAGAACTGGCCCAACAGGGCGGCGACAGTGAGCTTGATGCAACCGGTTCCAAAGGAATGGGATGGGGCGACTGACAGCTTGACGCTGGAGGTTTAAGAAACAGGAGGAAATGTGCTGGTGACCCCAGACAACTCGGAGGGAGTTGGGTTCAGAAGGGGACGTGGGAAGGGGAGAGAGTGTCTCGGAGAGGGCTGTGCAGCATACCTGTATCCTGAGGGGAGGGTCCCACGCGGAGGGAAAATGGGTGATTCCAGATGGGGAAGGATTGCTGGGAAAGTCCTCGAGCGGGAGGAAGGAGTGTGGGTGCAGAGCACAGGCGTAGAGGCGAGCGGGCCTCGGTTGGGAGCACAGGCTTCCCTCCAGCCCCGGCTTCGTCCAGATCGTCCGGAAGGACATCCGGTCTAATTAGCATATTACACTTTTATTATTATAGATACCTTTTTGCCTGCAGCTTTTTTCACTTCACCTTGCGAGCACACAGTGGAGTACGCAGATGTTGTATTAGAAAGCTGTACACCTGGCAGTTACATAACGGTATTCCCCAACATTACCCCAATAGATTTACTTTAAAAAGAAGGATTTCCACTGACAGGTTTTTCCTCAAACCCAACTCCCCTGCTCAGAGGCATTCCAGAGAAATGCAAGTGATGTCAACATATGAAAAGAACTTTAATGTCCCAAGTCATCAAGGGAATGCAGATTAAAATAATCAATCCTGAAGACTGAGCAAAGGTCTTAAAAATGGTCAGGCCAGGACTGTCTCGTAGGCTGCTGTCAGAAATGCAATTTAGTGTACTCTTTCTAGAAGACCATTGTCAATAGGTGTCAAGAGCCTTAAAAATATTCCTGTCCTTTGACCCAATTGCTAAGAACTTCTAAAAACTCACTGGAGTATGGAGATTTCTCTGCAAAAGATCTCCATTATCATCTCACACCTGTCAGAATGGCAATCATCAACAAATCAACTAACGACAGGTGTTGGCGAGGATGCAGAGAAAAAGGAACCCTTGTGCACTGTTGGTGGGAATGCAGACTGGTGCAGCCACTATGGAGAACAGTATGGAGTTTCCTCAAAAAACTAAAAATGGAACTCCCATTTGACCCAGTAATCCTACTCCTAGGAATATATCCTAAGAAACTAGAAACACCAATCAGAAAGCATATATGCACCCCTATGTTCATAGTAGCACAATTCACCATAGCTAAGATTTGGAAACAGCCTAGATGCCCGTCAGCAGTTGAGTGGATCAAAAAACTGTGGTACATCTACACAATGGAATTCTGTGCTGCCATCAAAAAGAAGGAATTGGTACCATTTGTAGCAACCTGGATGGAACTGGAGAGCATCATGCTAAGTGAAATAAGCCAGTCCATGAAAGAAAAAAAAACCATATGATCTCACTCATTTGTGGAGAATAAAGAACATGATAAACTGATGAACAAAAAGATAGATACAGAGGCAGTAAAGCATCAAACAGACTGTCAAATTACAGTGGGAAGGTTAGGGAGAGATGGGGTAGATAGGAGATCAACCGAAGGACTTGTATGCATGCATGTAAGCATAACCAATGGACACAAGACACTGGGGGGTTAGGGTATGCATGGAATTGAGGGGACAATAGGAAGATATGTACACATGTAATACATTAATAAAAAAATTTAAAAAAAGATCTCCATTGCATTGTTAGTGATACATGTGAAAAATTGGTATTGATGTCCATGTCCCAAATAAGGATGTTTTAAGATAAATGTGGAGCAACCACGTGACGGAATGCTGTAGCACTATTTTAAAAAGCAGTTTTGGACACTACCAAATGGCATGGGAAATGAGTGAAATCAAGCCTCAGAGGTAGAAGGGGTCGCAGCCACACAGCTCTGTTAATTAGGAAGAGCAGATTGAATCAGCGTTGGTGATCAGCCTCATGGTTTTCCGTGGGCAAGGTTCACGCCCGGCAAGCACTCCCTTCCGTAGTATCTTGGGGTCAGGGGCTGTTTTTACCCCCACATTGGGAGAAACATCATTCAGAGAGCAGACCTGAGCGCTCAGCCCATTGGTTTGGATGATGGGAAAGTATTCCCTCTTGACTGGAGTTGTCAAGGTTGAGTCACTTATGCGGAGCAAATGACTTCAATCATCGAGAATTTCTCAAATGGCAGCAGAGGTGTTGGGTAGACCATAGTGGCTGAGATCTTGGGCCCTGGATTCAAATGTACGACTGTCTGAGTCCTAACTGCACTGGGCCCTAGGCTCTGCCTCCTGGAGCCTGCACTTCATGGATAACAGCAGGGTTGACCTCCAGGGCAGGCGGAGGGGTTCGGTAAGGACACACACAGCCGGGCACACAGCAGGGCAGCAGTGGGTGGTAGTTGCTGTTGCTGTGAGGAACGTGCCAGGTTCCTGCAGCCACCATATCTGACAGGTGGGCACACTGTGATGGAACTTTGCTTGGGCTGATAATGCTCTGAACAGGAACTAAGGAGGGCAGCCTGTCCAGTTGGTTGAGCAACTTCCTGTGCACCAAAAGGTCACGGTTTGATTCCCAGTCAGTCAGGGCACATGCTCAGGTTGTGGGTTCGATCCCCAGGTCGAGGCGTGCAGGAGGCAGCCAATTGATGTTTCTCTCTCTAAAAAAAAAAATAAAAATCAAACAAACCAATAAAAACATTTGTTTTAAAAAGGCGAGGTGTCATTTGTCATTTGGGGTGACAGACCAGCAGGACGTACTATATTTAACTCTACCTGTGCCCAGCGTCAGTGGCCTGAGGTCATCACAGTGAGCGTCAACGTGGTGATCGGGTCCCCGCCCCTCCCAGAGTTCCCCTAATGAGACCCTCCTTGTCTGTTTCAGCTTGCTCACCCATTTGGAAAGAGGTCTTCCTTCTCCTTTATCCTAAAATTGGCAAGTCATTATCGTAGTAAAAATACCTGCCATAAGCAGTCAATCTGTTTCTGCAGAGTAAATTATTACTATGTACTTGGCTAAGAAGGCCCATGCTGCTGTAATTTGTAAATGCCAGATGGAGCAGAACAATAAAGCTGGAAGCAATAGAATGACATCTTATGTTTCCACGGTGCATTTGTTTTTCAAGTACACAGTATGTCAGCATGCTGCTCTCTCACCTCCCTTGGCCAAGAAATGCTGGATGTTTATTCTATCGGGAGCTATAAATCTTCAGGGCATGTGTCCCCTCGGAAATCTCCATCTTCAGACCCTGGTGACAGGTACACCGGGTGGAGCCAGGCTGGCTGGGGCTGGGGGCTGGGGCTGTCTTTCTACAAACATGTGCCCCTGACCTCAAAGAGGCAGCTTCTTTATTGCGGCCATTTATTATTTACAAAGGGTGCAGGTGTACACAGCATTTTCTGAGACACGCAGCCGAGGTCCCTGCCCCATGTACCATCCAGCATTTCATCTGTCTGAGCTGAGTCGTGGGGATGTGAGGCAAGCAGCCGGAAGAGCCAAGCCAGAGCGGTGTCTGTGGTGTCAGGTGGAAGGAGGGATTTCTGACGAGGAAATTTTAAAGGGGAAAGTCTGGTGCATGAAACTTGAAGCATCACTTCAGGATCCAGAAGAGGTTGAGCGCTGTCCTGTTTTCCAGCCCGGGGAAGAGAAATTCTGCCCATGCGCCTTGGGACAGTTGGGGACAGATAAGTGGAAAGACTAATATTCTGTTGGTCCCAAGACTTCTACACCGGCCTGTACCTCCCTGTCCCCTACTCTCCTGCAAATTGTCTTCTTCTGTTTTGTTTTGAGGAGTGATTATGACGGGGAGATGCATTAGTCATTAAAAATGTGTTATTATTAATTCACAGTGTAGCTTCAGCAGGTTCATTTCCTCCTCAAAAAGGGCATCTTTTCAGGTATTTGGACCCCAATCTTGAGCCATCCTCTGCCGCTGGTCACTTCCTCCTCTTCTGTCCCTATCTGTCTCAGCCAGCCCAGCCCTAACAGGACCTGCCAGGCCCTGCCGCTGCCATCACCGGCCTGCATCCTCCTCCCACCCACCCAATCGTCACTCACCGAGTAGCTCTGAAAAGCTGAACAAAATCCCGCAGCAGCTATAGACCAGCAGGGATGAGGATGTGAAAAAGCAGTGAGGTCGCAGCCAACGCTGCCCTCTCCTTCAGAGGAGGCAGAGGGTTTGGTGCTGGGAGATGCCCTGGGTTCCCACCTTTTGGAACAAGGGCTCACGTTCCAGGAAGGCTCAGAGATGGAGACTTGCCCTGAGCTCTGGAGAAACTGATCACGTACTTGGCATAGGATTCTTCCTGCTCAGAGCTCAGGGCTTAGTCCAACACCAGGCAAGCTTTGCAGCCAGAAACAGATAGAAATTTGGCTGAGCAGCACGAGCGAGAGCTAACTAGATTCGGTAATGTCCCGAATCTGCACCAGATGGCTCTGCTTCTTACCAGCCATGTCAGGCTGGCTAACAAAGTCTGCTGCCCTCCACATCGCCACTGATCACATCATCCCCATCCCCATCCCC
>JAAGEH010000027.1:3795976-3817935 GCA_011751065.1 Lasiurus cinereus
ATATATATATATATATATATATATATATATATATATATCTATATCTATATATCTGCTGCCTACCTTGTCACTCATTTCTGGTAGCTGCTTGCTAATGGGAACGTTATTTTGCATAAAATTATCTGTGAACTCAAAGCTTTCAACTCTATTTAAAGCTCCAATTTAAAGTTTGCCTTTTTTTTAGTCCTTCTGAAGTTTTTATTATCTGAAAGTACTCAGAAATGTCTCCATTCATCTGGGATCTCTGGAATACTTGATTCTTGAACAAAGGCCTCCTATAATTCACAGGAATATGCAAGTGACTGTTGAACACTCTCCCTGCCCAGCTTTAGCTTTTAAAACGAGCATCTCTTTACATGGTGGCACTGAAAGTAGGTATGAAGACAGTATTTGTGGGCAGAAGTCCTCGGTAAATCAGTAATTCCTAACCCTTTTGCCAGTAGGGCACACAAGCAAGAAAATCTCCCATGGCCAATGCCAGGGCCATGACAAAGTCTGCCTACAGGTCTGCTTACTTTAATCCCACCCCCTCCCACTCGAGAAAACATAAAATACAAGCCAAGGTCGTAGGTGTTATATGGCTGAAGCTGGGATCCTCTCCCCTCTCTCCCTTCTCCATCAGATCCCTGGAATTTTCTCTGGGTGTGTGTTTTTTTAAAGGTAAATCATTTGCAAACTCCAGTATTTTAATTATTAATAAAACAGACTGCTTGCAAGTGAGTCACTATGCCAGTGGGAAACACACCCAGGTTAAGAACTGTCCTTAAATGGTGACACTCAAACTCTTCTCCACATTGTGCACTTGGCCTTGGAAGGTGTGATGGGAAGTGGGTTTGTGGTTTTCAGGTGCTTCCTTCCAACTGGGAAAGGCAGAGGACGAGGAAAGAGCTGGCGGCAAGCTCCTTGAGGGTCCAGGGGATCTTGAACTTACTGTGAGGCTCCCTGCGACTTCAGTTATTTGGGGACCCTGAGTGACCACCCCAGGCATTTAGAACTGGGATAAAGGACCATCCAGTGATGCTGGGTCAGTATAATTAGTAGAGTTTAATGGTTTAAACACGCACTTTAAGTCCAAGCTCTGCGACTTCTTAGTTTTGTGAACCCGGCGAGTCATTTAACCAATCCGATCCTCAATGTTCTCATCTGTAAAATGGGCTTGCAAACAATCTATTTGAGGAAATCTGGTGATTTTTATTTGTTTAGAATGCCTTCTTCACCCCCCTTCTTTCCTGTAGGTAACCCGTTCCATGGGGTTCAAGTGGGGCTGGCCCCCACTTCATCCTCCCAATCGCAGGAAAGGCATGTGACCCAGGTCTGTCAGAGAATTTCACCTCCTGGCCACAGAGTTTCATTCAGGGAGGATCATAGGACTAAAACGGGCCAATCAGGTCTTTCTAGGGCGGCTAGGAGAAAGATGTTTCTTCTGCTGGGCCTGCTAACTGGGAGGACAGGAGTGTGCGGGTGCAGTAGCCATCTCTCCTGTCACGTGGGATAGGCTGACGGAAGGATGCAGCCACATAGAAATAAGCAGAGACAGCCCTCTATCCATTCATCCATGCAGTCACTCGATTCTTGCTTCCAGCGGTGTCCTGGAGTTTCCAGTAAGTTCCCTTTTTTATTTAAACCAGGGTTTCTGAGCTGGGTTTCTGACACTGCAACCGAAAGTCTTGACAACCTCACGGTTGCGGTGGGAATAATGCCTGTAAAGCAGTGGTTCTCAACCTTCCTAAGGCCGCGACCCTTTAATACAGTTGCTCATGTTGTGGTGACCCCCAACCATAAAATTATTTTCATTGCTACTTCATAACTGTAATCTTGCTACTGTTATGAACTGTAATGTAAATATCTGATATGCAGGATGTATTTTCGTTGTTACAAATTGAACATAATTAAAGCATAGGGATTAATCACAAAAACAATATGTAATTATATATTGTGAAATATTTATTTCTAATTACAAATAAATGAAATTTTGTCTTGAATCGTGGTGTAGCATGGGTAACAGTCTTCATAGGACAACAGTAAACTACATTGCTACACTTTGCTATACCGAGGAGCAGTGTGTTGGTTCCTAAGACCAAGGGAAATAGGTGTTTTCCAATAGTCTTAGGCGACCCCTGTGAAAGGGTCGTTCGACCCCCAAAGGGGTCACGACCCACAGGTTGAGAACCGCTGCTGTAAAGAATTTCCCTTCTTCCTCCCCAAGGCTGGGCAGGCTGGCCTCTGTCATAAGCCGAAAACTGGTAGAAGCCACAGGTTCCTCCTCCTCCTCCTCCTCCTCCTCCTCCTCCTCCTGTGTGTGGGGAGGGGTGAGGAGGTGGGGTCATGGAGGGAGGGTGCAGAGCAATGTGCAGGTGACCCCAGAAACACTGGTTCTGTAGGAAAAAGCACCAGTCGTAAGCATAGCTCTTTGAATTAATTGCTCTGTGGCTTCTCCCTCCCGCCTTTTCCTTCTCCCTCTCTCACTGACCCCTCCACCTCTCTTGTCCTTTTTACCTGGTCTAGTTGGCCCACTGTTTGGGGAGGTTAAGTCCTAGACGTGGAGGTTAATATTCTGAAGTCAACATTTTCCTCCATGGGATCCAGTGACCCACAATTCCATAGCTGTTAATATAGATTTTGTGGCTTGAAAGAGATCGCTGCGGACAGGTCAAGAGTTACCGAGTTTAGTGGACAAGATCTATTTCAATTCAAACTTGGATGTGCAAGAACTGTGGCGGCACCTTATTTCCTTAAAATCAACACTGACCGTGAACCTGAGCCTCCAACCCACCAGACTGATCAAAAATGCACCCTATGGTCCCTGAGAGTTCCTCCCGATCCCGCTCCCTGACGGGATTAGGACAATGTCCTGAGCTGAGACCTAGAGGGGCCTTGGGCTCAGGGCTCTTGGTGCCGGTGCCGGGCCACGTGACAGTGTCCAGGCCGCTTGACAAGCAGTGGCTCCATGCGGGAAGGGGCACCCGGAGCTGAGCTGGGGAGGGGCTTCGTGCCTGGAGCTGGCTTTGCCCAGGCCCTGGGGTCCTGCAGTCCCCACGGGGCCTGGTTCCTGTCTCTGCATGTCTGCACTCAGCACGGGGCGGGGCCCTCGCACAGCCCCTGCTGCCTCCTGGTTCCTGTCCCAGCGCTGCCGGCTGACAGGCAGGCTCAGCGACACAGGACACCCCACGCAGCACAGCTCCCACCGGGCCTCCGCCCCTCCACATCTGGCTGAGGGCCGGGGAAGGGGCGAGGCCTGGGAACCGAGGTCAGAGGGGCTCCCCCCTCCTCATGTCCCCTCTGTTCCTCTGCAGCCGGATGAGTGGCCCTGGGAAGCGGCTTTGGCTTCCAATAGGAAGCCATTCGCAGCACAGCTGGCTGGGCTCGGCCCCCTCCTGATGTTGTTCGGGGAGCAAAGCGATTGGGGAGGTGCTGGGAGCTGGCTGCCGAGTAGCAACAGCACGTTAATTTGGAGCTCGAGCAGAGGTGCAAGTGGCGACTCTGACTTAGACGTTTCATTTGTAGAGCAGCGAGGCTGAGGCGCCCCCCCCCCCAATCTTCCTGCACCCGGGTTCCCGGAGCAGCGGGCTGTCACCGGCAGCCGGCGCCTGTGACAAGAGCTGCTAGACACAGGCTTCCGCGGGGCGGGAAGGAGGCTGCCTCAAGGCCATCAGTCCCCAGACCAGAGGGGCCTTGGCATCGCTCTAATCCCAGACCCTTATTTGGTGAGGGTTGGGGGGGTCTGAGGGGTTGGCTCTGATCCCCAAGACAGGATGGGAGTGAGGAGAGGACACGGGGTCAGTGCCAGCAATGAGAATCGGGGCTCTGTTCCCCCCAAGAGCTTCCCCTGCATAGAAGCCCTTCTGAGGACAGCGGTCGGCAAACCTGGACTAGACTCAATGTTGCCGTGGAGCTGGGAGCTGTGAGGACTCGGCAATTGTGGCCTACTGTGCGCAGAGGTAAAGGGGAGGATATGACAGGGGTCGGCAAACTCATTAGTCAACAGAGCGGCAAACTCTCGAGCCGCGGTTTGCCGACCACTGGTCTAGAATCTTCCGGCCACAAAGGAGACTAGGGGCAGCAGCTCTGGGGACAGGCGGACCTCTACCCTGTATGGGCTTGTCATCAGGCCGCATCTTCTGGCAGTTTCCGTGTTCTCGTGTGTACATTGGGAATACGAGTCCCTGGCCCTCAGGGATGCTGTGGAGGAGAAATGAAAGCATCCAGAGGTCCAGAGTCAGAAGGAAATGAACGGGAGGACGGCCCTCGGCTCCCTGAGCAGGACCGGGCATCGCTGCGTGGCTTGTTCCTTCCCCACTCCGATGAGGAAAGACCCGCATGGCTAGGATTCTTTTTTTCTGTTCCTTTTTAAAAACATTATTGTTGATTTTAGAGAGGAAAGGAGAGTGAGATAGAGACATCAATGATGAGAGAGAATCATTGGCCAGCTGCCTCCTGCACACCTCCTATTGGGGATCGAGCCAGAAACCTGGGCCTGTGCCCTGACCAGGAATCCAACTGTGACCTCCTGGTCAACACCAAACCACTGAGCCACACCAGCTGGGCCCGGGATTCTCGAAGAATTGCCTTGCCCAGGGCGCTTTGCTTAACACAGTGTCCCCACCCCTACCATCAGGGCTCCCTAAGCAGAAGTGACAGCATCATCCCCATCACTGCCACCTGTGCCACCTCTGCTTCCCCCTCGGCCTCGGGGACCTCGGCTGAAGCTGGGATCCTCCCCTCTCTCCCTTCTCCATCGCAGCAGCGTCTGTCCCAGTGAGAACGGAGGTGGGCCGGGCACCGGGGAGACCGGCTTCAGGACCAACACACACGGGGCTCCCCGAAGCCTTCGTGAGGAGAGAGGGGGCCACGCCCAGGCTCCTCTGCGTCGTTGCTTTAATGCAAGGCTACCCCACTCTCGAACACTGCCACCCCTCCCTGGGCACCTGGCAAGGCGATTTCGAGGAGCCACACCTTTGGCGAGTCCAGTGGACTGGCGACTGCCTACCCCTGTGTCCCCCTCCAGAGTGTGGGGACCTCTCATCTAAGCCACTTAATGGGCTGCTCTGTTGCAGTTTCGAGGTATCAATAGGCAAGCGTTTGCCAATAACGACGCGTGGCAAGAAACTCATTTTCTCAATCACTGCACTTGGGCTTCATTAAGGCCTGTAACACGGGTGACACCTCAAGAGGTGCCCACCTCCCGGCGGGGCGACCTTTCTCCACGTGTCACCGCCTGGTGAATAATGGGTCGGTGCTCAGTGGGGGCTGTGCTCCCTCCTCACCCACATCTCGATTTCCCTGACCACGCAACCAAGGAACAAATTATAAACCAGCCGAGAAATGGAGATGCTGAGAGATGGCGGAAACAGACTGATGCTCCTGGGGGCACGTGGGAAGCGAGGTGGCCATGGTTCTGCACAGACCATGGGATCGGGGAGGGGCTCGGTCACTTGTGAGCCCCTGGCTTGGATTTCGGATGGCAGACCCCAGCGAGAAGCCTTTTCAAGAACGCCTGCCCCCGCCTCCACCCCGTTTTGCACACAGAGCCTGCGACTCCTGTGTCTGTGGCCCCGTGCCAGCAAGGAGCTCATTAAAGCTTGCGAGGCTCGCATCACAGGAGGCTCTGCTTGCAATTTGTAGGAATGAGGCTGCCTTTAATAATCCATGACCTCGGGGTGCGGTCCATAGGGCATGCACCATTTAAAAAACACAAAGACGCTTTTATTGATTTTTTTAAAGGGAGAGGAAGAGACAAACATTGACATGAAAGGGAAACATCCGTCGGCTGCCTTTATGCACCCCATCGGGGACGGAGTCCCAAACCTGGGCATGTGTTCGGACCGGGAATCGAACCAGCAACCTCTCAGTGCACAGGACGACGCCCCGCCAGCCGAGCCACCCCTGCCAGTTTACAGCCCCCATCATGTCATAAGCACAGACTACAGGAAGCACCCCTGGCTGTCCCTGCAGCTTCTACATCCCAGTTGGGGATCTCTCCTCCATGTCTCCGTAGCACCCCGAGTTCACTCTTAATGGTTTTATTTAACGAACCCTTCCAGAGTGCTTGCCGGCACTTTTAGGAATATTTGCGCATGGGATTCTCAAAACAACCGATAAGGAAGTGGCTAACATGGCCATTTTGTAGATGAGAAAACAGAGGCACAGAAAGCCCGGGCTACTTGCTCGAGATGGATCACGCAGCTGGTAAGCGGCGGGCCCAGAAACCCCAGGCAGTCTGCTCGAAGATTCTGGGCTCTCCATCATTCTTAAACTGCACCTCCCCAGCCTCCCCGTGCCTTGTGGAGCACACAGCCCATTACAAGCCGCCCTCCCCAGCCGGCGAGGCCTGGATTCACGGCCAGGCGCACGGCGGAGGTTCCGGAGCTGCTGGGGACCACATGCCCCGGAAGCGGTCTGGGCTCCAGTCAAGGAGGAGCAGACGCCAGCAGTCATTTTCGTCTGGAGCCAAGGGAAGGGGCTGGCAGGGGGTGAACTGTGTCCTACCCCGATTCATACATGGAGACCCTAATGACGCCAGGCCCCCGCACCCTCAGGATGCAACCTTTTTGAAAACAGGGTCTTGATGGAGGCAATTAAGTTAAAATGAGGACATTAGGGTGGGCCCTAATCCAAGATGACTGATGTCCCCATAAAGAGGGGAGATTTGGACACAGAGATGCTCATAAAGGGAGGACAGTGAAGAGAGATGCAGGGAGAAGCCAGCCATCTACCAGCCAAGGGCAGAGGCTGGGCCAGATGCTCCCCTCAGCTCATAGCGACCTTGACTCTGGACTCCAGCCTCCTAAGCCACATGGAACTCCTGTTGTGGGAGCCGCCAGCCTGTGGACTTGGTAATGGAGCCCTGGGAAACGGGTCCCGGTGCTTAAACCAGGAGCAGAGGGCAGCAGCCCCTCCATCAGCAGGGGTACCGAGCGGTGCTGGCCCCTCCCTGCTGCCTCCCTTCTCCCCAAAACACGCATGTGGGCCCAAACCTAAGGAGACCAGGAAGTGGCAGCTGACGCCGAACTAACGACCGCCCGAGGCTGAATGTCTTTCTCTTCACCAGCCGCGCTGTCTCTGACCCATCTGGGGTCACCATCCTTGCAAAGCAAGGATGCTCTGATGTTCTGTGCCAGGGGAAGCTGCCCAGCTAAGCCTGTTTAACGTAGAAAAATCCTGCCTGGACTTTGAACTGCATTTGAAGATGAAGATATCTGATATTCGAAGCAATCGCAAAGCTTCTGAGCAGATAATAGAGTTAAACCATGAAGAAAGAACCTATCAGGCCTTAAAAATGTGCTGAATGCTCCCAAGTCGGCCCTCGTCTGGGCCAGGCAATGGCTGCATCCGCTCTCAGCTCTTTACCAAGGACTGTGCTAAGGAGGTCTTTCCTCCCCTCCCTTCCTTTCCTCTTCCCTCCCCTCCTATCCCCTCCCCTCCTCGCCCTTCCCCTCCCCTTCCACGAACAGTCGACACTGCACCGGAAGGCTGGGTTTTAGTCGGTGGAGGGGCACGCTGCCAAGGAGAACCTGGGAGCAAGGTTAGTTTGGGGAAAAAATCCCAGGGCACATCAGCTGTCTGAGTTAGGGACCAGTTTTCCGCCCGCAAAGGTTCTCTGTGCGTCATGATTTTTAAAGAGCGCCCCGGCAGTGTGATAAGCACCAGGGGAGAGCTCGCTTCTGGTGACTCCAGAGGAATGTGTCAGAGCGGAGTCGTGCATGAAGGCGGCTTCATTCACATCTCACGCTGAATAAACGCGTGGGAAACCAACGGCGGGGCTTAATTAGGAGCGGCTTCCTGCGCCCTGCCCCGTTTCCGTCAGAGGAACATCAGAGTCGACCCCAACTGTCCCCGCTCAGGGGCCAGCCACACAGGGGTGGGGAGGAGTGGCAGCTATGGGAAGTCACCGCCACGTATCCCCGGAGGAGAGAGCATGGCAGGCAAGGAGACGTGGCTCTGGGAGTCTTTACTGTGAGGTGAGGGGGTGGCAGTCTTGGAGCAGACAAACAAGGGAGTTTTCGCTGTGCAGACAGGAGATAGTTTGGCTGATGGAGTTAGTAGCAAAGCTGAAATTTGTTAAGATATATTCTTATTGGTTCCAGAAAGGGAGAGGGAGAGATAGAAGCATCAATGATGAGAGAGAATCAGTGATCAGCTGCCTCCTGCACGCCCCCCACTGGGGATTGAGCCAGGAACCCAAGCAGGTGCCCTGACTGGGAATCAAACCGTGACCTCCTGGTTCATAAGCTGACGCTCAACCACTGAGCCGCGCTGGCCAGGCCAAAGCTGAGATGTTTAAAAATAGTATCTAAATATAAAACTTCTTCAGGACTCGGCCATCTCTTCTGAAAAGTCTTCCTGGAAAACCCCCGGGGTTATGACTCTCTTCTGTGCAGGCCACGTCCTTGTCCCGAATAGAGGCTGTCATTGTAACGGCATGATTGTGTAAGTGCAATTACTTCCTTGCTCTCTGCCCGCTGGAGGCGAGCTTCCTGAGAACGGGGCCTGCGCCTTGCGCAGTGCCATCCCCTGGATGTGACACACAGCGCACATTTGCTATATTTGATTGGGAGGAGGGGAAGATGGGGTGATTCATTCCCAGCCCTCACTTGAAAACCCTGTTGAAATCCGTGGAGGACCCAGCGCTGAGCTGCGTAGGCTTTGTTCATAGCTGAGTCCATGCCCTTAGCTTAGAGTCTATGCACCCCGTGGGGTGAGGGCAGCTCATGCGTGGGATTCAGGGGGCAAGAGAGGGGGAGTCTGATGAAATTGAATGCAATATTTTATGTGCATGTTCATTTTTTTCTGGAGAGGGTGACCAGAGCTCTTTATCAGCTTTTCAAAGTGATTCACGACTCCCCAAAAGAATGAGAAACCCATGTGCTGGGTTTGGCCTCAGCCCTAACAGGAGATATGGGATGGAAGAAAGTTCTGGTTTCACAGGCAGCACCAGCCCCCTGCTAAGATCCTGAGTGGTGGACAGTCACTTCCAGCCCTTATCTGCCGTGGTGTGTCACTCTGACCAAAACTTCCCAGACAACAAGATAAACACACGTCCGAATTTGAGGTGCAGTCTTGGAGTTCTAGTGTTGTAGATTTAGAAGGCTTCGGGCAGGAGAAGAGTGGTGGGTGACCCCCAAGAGAAGTGGTGACCTCAAAGAGAAGGAATCAGAGATGGGTGTTGATTCCAAGGAGACGGGAAGGTTGCCTGGTGACACGTGAAGACCCACTGTGTGCAGGAGGTTCTGGGATCAACAGGTGAATGGTTCAGAGAACCAACTTCTGCTCTTTTTTTCCTTTTAAATATGTTTTTATTGATTTCAGAGAGAAGAAAGGAGAGAGAGACAGAAACATCAATGATGAGAATCATTGATTGGCTGCCTCCTGCGCACCCCACACTGGGGATCGAGCCCCCTAACTCAGGCATATGCCCTGACTGGGAATAGAATCGTGACCTCCTGGTTTATAGGTCGGCACTCAACCACTGAGCCACACTGGCTGGGCGACTTTTTCCCAGTTAAAACTACTTAGAAAGGAACAGTCTTTAGAGGTGGTGAGTTCCTGATCACTGGAGAAATTTAAGCAAAGGCCGAATCAACAAACATCAGGGATGATAAGTCTAAGGTCTCGAACTTTCTTTTCATCTGCTTCTGAAGGAAGTTCATTCCTTTGGAAAGGGATTGATTTCACTTCTCTTCATTTGGTTCCTGTAAAGAGCTTCTCTTTCACCAGCCTCGTCCACAGTTTCTAAGCTTTGTCTTCAAGTTGAAGTCAAGGGCTGGTGCAGGCGAAACGGCTCTAAATAAGCCATTGAGATTCTGAGCAAAACCTCGCCGGATAATGTACTGAAATATATTCCTCTAAAGTAGGAAACTGATAAGCAAAATAGCTTTTATTCCGAGGTGCTCTGTTTTCCTGAGCGTCTGAGGCGCAAGTGCTCTTGAAGATTGAGCTATCAATGCCAAAGGCTCTGCAATGAAGAAAATGCCATTTTCTGACACGTGGGATACATGCCTGGACTTTTTTTTTTAAAATATATTTTATTGATTTTTTACAGAGAGGAAGGGAGAGCGATAGAGAGTTAGAAACATCAATGAGAGAGAAACATCGATCACCTGCCTCCCTGCACGCCCCCTACTGGGGATGTGCCTGCAACCAAGGTACATGCCTTTGATCGGAATCGAACCCGGGACCTTTCAGTCTGCAGGCCGACGCAATATCCCCTGAGCCAAACCGGTTTCAGCATCCGTGGACTTTGCATGTGAAAGTCTCAGGGATGAGCAGAAGCACAACTACTAACCAGGAGATTATTTCCACCAACTCCCCCCAGCCCTCGCCGAGTGTCTTTTTCTGAGCACTGCTTTTTGTTTTGCACTGAATAACAATAAAATAAAAAATGAGGACAAGTGAGAGAGAAAACCCACGACGCAGTGTTCAGCCAACAATGCAAACAGAATAAAAAATGTTCTTCGCTTTTAGACAAAAGGGAGAAATTTGGCTAAGGGCAAAAAAAACCCTGTGGAACTTGACAAAAACCTGGTGTTGGGAGTACTGTAACTTTTCTGAGCCGCAAACAGGTTCATCTAGAATGTTGTTTTCAGTTCTAACATAGCCCGGGGCGCTGTGGACAAACCATTTCGGCTCAGATCCTTGTTTCTCGGGGGCTTTGTTCAGCCCACTTTCTCTCACAGACTTGGAGGCCATGCCTCTAAGTCTGGAGGAATCCTGATCTTTCTTGATCTTGCTTCAAGCACACCATGCACTTGAACTTGTCTTTGCACTTGCTTTCCCCTCTGCCTGGGACGTCTGGTCCCCATCTAACTCCTCGAGACCACCTTGCTGCACCCCACCTGCCCACCTCCTCCTCCTCCTCAGCCACCTGCTCCCATCACTATTCTGCACACATCAGGACCTCCAAACCATTGACCCAATCACCCCTCACTCTCCTCTCCCCTCTTCTCTCATGCCCTCCCTCACAGCCAGATGCTGTCAATAACATCCCTTTCATGTTCCTCCTAACACGCCTCATGAGCGGATGTTACCAATGCGTATTTATTTGCCTGTATGTTACCTGCCGTCCTCACATGAAGTATAGTCTCCACAAACTCAGTGTCCCTGTCCATCTGGCTCGTCTCCTCCTAGGCCTGGGCCCGGACCAGGGTCGGGTCCTCACTCCTCTGTCACCTTTAGCAGATTTCCTGTCTAGAATTCCCTCAGCTGCTCTGAGGCACCGGCTGACGGATGATGCACCAGGACTGTGTGTGCAGTTTCTTCTTTGCTCCCCAAAGACGCCCACTCGCTGACTTGCTCGTCACCTGGTTTACTGTTTCTCCACCTGTCATCCTTCGCGGTGCCTTCCGCAGCCCTACAGACGTCCCTGGCTTTTTCGTTCTTTGACTTACTCACGGGGCCCAATCCTGCCCTCCTCCTCCTCGTCCTCAGCCACCTGCTCCCAACACTAGCCTCTCCCTGTGATGCCATTCTGCACACATCAGGACCTCCAAACCATTGACCGGATCGCCCCTCACTCTCCACTCCCCTCCCCTCTCATGCCCTCCCTCCCTCCTTAATCACGTTAAGATTCCTGGGTCTGCGCCCTCTCTGTTCCCCAGCTCTCAGCTCAGCACAGATGCCCAGGAACCGTCTTGAGGTCCATGAATGAGAGAGACAGTCACGGTGTCTGAGACAGGGCAGCGCACAGGTCCTGCCAAAGCCCCGAGCCCGCTTTGCAGTGACCGTGCGGGACCTTCCCAGAGTGGCCACGAGACTACGCGAAGGGGGTCTCTCTGTAACCAAGGCTCCAAGACACATTCCCCCAAAAGCCCACTCTTCAGACGATTTTCTGGGGCTCAAGCCTTGACTTTGGAAAATGCTTTTTTCCCATGTCCCTGCACTAATGACCACCTTGTCTGGCTGCTCTCTAGGTCATTCCGTTGAGTCCCCAACTCTGGATGGAGAACCCGAAGCTACTATGCAAAACCAACCAATTTAGATCCTAATTGAAATGGCCAATTATAAGAAGACATTTTCCGGACAACTGGGTTAATGTGAATATGGACTGACTGGGTAATACTAGAGAGTTACCGTTTTGTTACTTTTATTGGGGGGTGGGGGTGGAGAAGATCTCATGTATTTGTAGTTTTTACCAGTTAGAAGTGCAGGTGAAATGATATCATATCTGAGATCTGCTGCAACTACTTTAGGAAAATATCGGGATGGAGGAAGAGTGGAAATCACACCAGGAGGATGCTGATGATTTTTGAAGCGCGATGATACGTACATGGGGTTTCATTGTTCTCTCTCTGCTTTTATATACATCTGAAAATTTTATTCATAAAAAAAGTCAACCTCTTGGATTCTCCCCTCTGGAAGCTGCAAACTAAAGACCCCCCCCTCACACCCCAGAGGGTGGTCCCCTGTGTCTGAATGTGTTTATTTCTATGAGCCCGTTCAAGAGCCCACAGATCTATTCGTGTAACAGCTTTATTAATGACCCTCAGGATCAAAATTTTTCACATAAATGAGCTGGCAATGATATCAGGCTCCAAAGAAGGATAAGGTGATTCCGCAAAGGTCACAGGGATTAGGAGAACCCAAAGGGGGCCAGCCTGGTTGTGGGGCGTGCCCTTCATCACAGTGAGCGAACCTTCCTGCCCCAGAAATAGCCGCGCCAACCAGGACGGATGAAAGCAGACACTCCGGGCCTGGGCTCTGCTGGCTGCGAGCAGAACCTGCCCCCCGGGGGCCTCTTGCCAGAGCCGGGACCACCCAGCGGCGAAAGTAATTAAGCTGGAAAAGGTCACTGATTCATAATGCATGTCTAGATGGCTCCCTCTGGCCAGCAGCCCCCACTCCGCTGGAGCCCACCTGGGCACTGAGGGGAAAGGGCCTTCTGGATACTTCGAGGCCACCTGCTCCCTTGTGGTTAAGGTGTTCCACTGAAGGCCTTCACCTCGTCTTCCAGGTCACTCAGTACTCAGTTACCAAGTCCACATAATAATCACAGAGCTAGCATTTATTAAACACTTACTATATACTAATACTAGGTTGTTTTTTTTTCAGGCATGATCCTATTTCATCCTTCTGATACTCTTAACAAGTGGTCTTATGTTCCACCTGCTGTCAATAAAGAAATGGAGACTGAGGAGTGGTATATATACATGGACTTCATCAGATCCCAGGATCCATGGCCATCACTGACTCTCCCCAAGGCCCATGCTATTCACTTCCATTGGGTCTTGTCCCTTAACGACTGGCTGTCTGGGGCTGAAAATGAGGGGCACCCATCGCTCTGGGTGGCAGTCCACCGGGTCTTATTTCACGCTTTGGCCAGAGAAGTGGGCGTGGCCTGACCTCTCCAGTTCCTCTGAAGACTGACGGTGGCTGGGAGGAAAGGAGGCTTTCTGCTCTCCCCCAGATTATTTAACCTTGTTCAGGCTGCCGGCCACACCGCCCCGCCCACCCACAAGGCAAGTGTCTGCGGCACTGGCTCTGGGACCCATCCCTGCTGGCTCCTGGCATCCTGGCCTGCAGCTGGGACACTTCCAGTCCCGGTGGCGTTTCCCTTTGGTCTTGCACAGGCGACCACTCAGCTGCTGCTGCAGAGCGTATGGTGAATGCCAGGGCCCCTCGTTCCTGCCACTTAACTGGCGACCCCTGAGAACCCAGTTCCAGGGCTGTGACGGGCGCCTGCTCTTTCCGGCTGGAGTGTGGCGACTCTTGGTCAGAGGCTGTGCTGTGGGAATGTGACCGTCCAAAACGACAGCCGGGGATCTGTGGTTCCTTCCTTCACCGTCCTGGAGGAGCTTCTTCACATGGACAGCCGTCACCACACACGGCGGGAGGGGACCGAGTCTTCCCTAGGAGCATGCAGAGGTGGCGGCTGGCAGCAGCAACAGCTTCCGGGGAGAACTGAGGGGCAGACCTGAGGTCCCTGGTTCAAGAAAGACGATTTCTAGGGGGTGGAGCCAATCAGGCAGGGAGAGCAGAGAAGGGAAACTGAGGCCTCCCTGGAAGGTCGCCCCGGAGCGCTGGTCCAGGCAACGAGCTTCTGGGAAGACCTCAGCGCTTCACCTGGTAGGTCTTCAAAGCAGCCATGCTCTGCCCTAGCCGGTTTGGCTCAGTGGATAGAGCCTTGGCCTGTGGACCTAAGGATCCCAGGTTCTATTCCGGTCAAGGGTACATACGTTGGTTGCTGGCTCCGCCCCAGCCCTGGCCCTGGTCAGGGCTCTTTAGGAGGCAACCACTCACTGTGTTTCTCTCACATCGATTTCTCTCTATGACTTTCCTTTTCTCTTCTACTCTCCCTAAAAATCCATGGAAAAATATCCTCCGGATGAGGAGTAAAAACAATAGCAAAGCAGCTGGGCTGTCCCTGCGGGCGGCTTTAGGAATTTCAGATGGAGGACATGCCCTCTCCCGTCCTATGGTCTGCTAACCTCCTCTGTGCCCTTAGACTTCCTGCTGATGCCTCCCCTCCCTGGGGAGGAGGAGTCGATCAAATTATAAACAACTCGCAGCCATCACCAGTTTGGAGACGCCTCAGTTAATTCATCCATTAGGACTGATTGAGCACCTGCTAGGTAACAGACGGTACGCCGGGGCTGGGAATGCCGAAGTGAGCAAAGCAGATACACAACTTCGCTCCTTTGCTGCCAGCCCCGCCAAGCCCCTGCCCGGCCGAGGAGACAGATCATTGAGTCAGTAATTACCAAGAAGTCTGGGGAGGCCCTGGGGGTTCTACCTGATGAGCAAGACGGGACTCTCCTCCCAGAGAAGATGCTCAAAACAAGGAAAGGCTCCATGTCATGTCTGAGGGCCTTTGCGGGACAATGAGAGGGCAGTCAGGGTTGCGGGGGGCAAGGAGCTGTCTGAGCAAGGTTTGAGGGCAGCCAGAGGGAGGAGACAAACATCGCCCAAGTTCTGCTCACAAACCCGAGTCCCCGTGAGCCTCCAGGACACCTCAGCTGATAGGACACTGTCAGAGAAAGCAACCGACCTCCCTGCTGTTTGCTCCAACGATTTGATAATGAAAAGCCCCGGCCACCCTCCCCACCCACCCCCACCCCAGGTGAGCACAGCTAGGAGGGCTTTGGCAATTGTCATGAGCAAGAATCATAAAGACGTGGCTATGAGACAAGCCAGGCCATCCAGCCGGCCCCCTGCAGGCTCTGTGGCTTCCCGAGCTGTGGAGCTGTGGCCATGCTGCCGCCCCACGCCTGCTCTATCTGGAAGTTTCCACTGCACCCAGGCCTCTTCAGCAACCTCTGCCCCGTTCCTCCTCTTTAAGGAACAGGCTTAACCACTGCCCTCTCCCTTCCTCCCTTTTCTCCTTCCTCTCCGGCCCACTTATGGCCTCTGGGTGGTGGGTTTTTTTTAAAATATATTTTACTGATTTTTCACAGAGAGGAAGGGAGAGGGATAAAGAGCTAGAAACATCGATGAGAGAGAGACATTGAAAAGCCACCTCCTGCACGCCCCCTACTGGGAATGTGCCCACAACCAGATACATGCCCTTGACCAGAATCGAACCTGGGACCTTTCAGTCCCTAGGCCAACGCTCTACCCAGTTTCGGCAGCCATGGGGGATTTCTGCTGGCCAAGTCAGCGGGCGACTCTCCAGCCCACGGGGAGAAGCCCCCACAGAACAGAGGCCTCCGTGGGCCCTGGGCCTGCCCGCCACGACTTTCTCAGCAGTTTCAAAACTTGCCGTCTCCTACCTACAAAGATTGCTGCGGTTTTCTAAACACGCAAGAGCCTCCTAGTGGGAAAGCATGTCAGACACGCTGTCGGGTGCCTTCAGGAGCATGGCCCACAGAATGTGGCCTCTGCGTGTACGCCTGTGTGGCCGAGTGTGTGTGTGTGCCTGTGTGTGTGCCAGGGTAATAATTACCCAGAATGCAGCAGAATACATTCCCATCAAGCTCAGCTGCTGTTCCTCCAGCTGCCTCAACCAGCACAGTGCCGCCCTTGCACAGCCGGGACCTGGCCTCGGCTGGGGGTTGTCTCCCCATGGCTGGGGCCAACCCCATCTCCAGGGCATCAGACAGGGCCCCTGGCATGGCAGACCATCACTCCGCACACTGAAGTTGCTCTCATGGGCCCCGGGGCACCGCCCTTTCCAGTTGGCAGGTCTCAGCCTCTCTGTGCTGTCTGCCCGCTCCCAGCTCCGCAGGCATTTGGTTCATGAGCGAAGCCTGAAGCCTGAGAGGCAGAATCCAAACTCCAGCACTTGGTCCCGGGGAGGGCGAGGGCAGCGAGGATGCGGGCAGGCGCGCAGAGAGAGGTAAAGAGGGAGGGGAGGTGATGGGAAAGGAACGGAACATTCCCCATTAGCGGCGCTAATTGCACAGTAATGACTCTGTGTTATTACCAGAAATTTATCCTGGAAAACAGTCAGCTGTCCCAGCAGACACGCACTCGCTTCACGGCGATGGCTTGGCATTTGAGAAAAATGAGCAGTTTCTTCTCCTAAGGAAACTTTTCAGGACCCGGACTCGGTGGTTCCTCCCCGCGCCCTATGGCTTCATCCCAGTCTCTTCGGGGGCAGGGACTGGGTCCTCCCCCTCCTGTCTTCTGACTGGAATGACCTGGGCTCCCTAGAAAGTCCAGCTGGGCAGGACTGAGTGGGGGCGGTGAATGTGGGGGTACTTGGGGTCTGCCAGTCCTCTCTCTCCCCTTGTCTGTCATCGGGGCTCCAGCCACGAAGCTCTGCTCACTGCCCCTTCACATGACACTGAGGAGTGGCGATCACTCAGAGAGACAGACACAAGAGAGAAGGGATGAGCACCGAGTCCTGGAGAAAAAGGCGGTGTGGGAGGAGCCACAGGAGAGAAGGAGAGGATGGGGAGGGGAGGGAAATCCAGAGAGAATCATGTCACGGAAGAGAGTTTCACAGTCTGTGTGGGCACGGGCCACGCGGCTGCAAAGAGGTTCAAGAACTCATTTTAAACCAATTTCACATGTGGCCTCTCTCCACAACCGATTACGTGCACTCCACCTGGACAAGGCCCAGGTGCTCAGGGCTCTGCATGTGTGTGACTGAAGGCCGACGTGTATGGGAAACGGCACAGACCGTGCCTTGCCTGCAGGTGCAGAACTGTGCTTCACAGGACCTCAGTAAGTGCTGAGGGAATGAATGAATGAGTGACAGGCAAGCTCAAGTTCTGGCTCTGTCACCCGCCGGCTGCCATCCCAAGTCCGTTAGGTTTCGCCTCCCTCAGACCTCGCCAGTGACATGAAGAACACAATACCCACTTCTCAGGGTGGTTGTGAGTATGAAGTGAGATGACATATGGGAGGCTGTTGTGTAAACTGTACCACGCTTTACAAATGTACAGGAGCATTAATAAAGCTGGGGACTGACTCATTAAAACCATTACTGTACACACACAGCAGGAACGTAGCTGAGGTTTCTGCTGGGCCGGAAAAGGATTTTTATCCCACCAAATGGATGGAGGCCAAAGTCTGGGGAACAGATTTATTGTCTTCAGGAGGTTCAACCCCTCAGTTCCACAGGGGCTCCAGGCCCCTGACCCCAAACAGGATCTGTTGATTCTTTCTGCTTGGGTTCTGCTGAAATCAAGCGGTAGACTTCCGAGTTTTGACAGGGCCTTTTCGGACTTGTCACTCTAACCAGTTCTGGCATTTTATCTGGTTCCTTTTCATTAGGGGAACAGCCAGAGTCCTGAGACAGCCACACTCTCCCTGGGCTCCTTGGGAGCGTTCCAGTCTTTGGGGTGCTGGCCTTGCAAGAAGCTTGGCAGCGGCCCTTTCCTGGAAGTGGGGCTCTGACTTCAGGACACTCAACACAGACAGGCGCAGAGTCCTAGCTGTGCTGCATCCTGAGCCATGAAGCTGTCTGCTCCAGTCCTGTGTTTCATCAGGGACACCATCTTTTCTCTAGACCAGCAACTGCCTTCAACAGGCGTTGGAGCAGTTCTGATCAGAGGGCCAAGGGCTTTGCAGAGAGACCCAGGAGTAAATCGTTCACTGCTTTGTCATTTATTTCCAAACTAGAGGCCCGTTGCACGAAGAGATTCGTGCAATAGGCCTTCCTTTCCTTGGCTTCCAGCACCCGTTTTCCTCCAGCACCTGGGACCCAGGTCTTTGCTCTGGCCAGAGTCTGTCATCTTCTTCGCTGCAGACTCCGCAGTCTGCAGTCTTCTTCTTCTTTTTTTTTTTAATATATTTTATTGATTTTTCACAGAGAGGAAGGAAGAGGGATAGAGAGGTAGAAACATCGATGAGAGAGAGACATCGATCAGCCGCCTCCTGCATGCCCCCTACTGAGGATGTGCCCGCAACCAAGATACATGCCCTTGACCACATGCCCTTGACCGGAATCGAACCTGGGACCTTTCAGTCCGCTGGCTGACGCTCTATCCACTGAGCCAAACCAGTTTCGGCCGCAGTTGCAATCTTGTCTTCACTGGGGCACTCCACTCCTGTAGATCCCTTTGCCTCGCCCTCCCTCTCATAGCAGGCGTCCTGCCCTACCTGGCCACTCTAAGCCTGGAGCAGCTGGGCAGCTGCCATCTTTGGCCTTCTAATTTGCATACTCACTCTGATTGGTTGTGGGCATAGCAGAGGTGTGGTCAATTATTGTTTGTCTATTATTAGGTAAGATATTTTAATTAAAAAGTCCATTTTAAATATTATAACCTTTTTGGTAAAAGAAGTACAATTCTACATGCCCTCACCATCCTCCCCAGTGTATGGAGATGGCACTCACCAGGGTTCAGAAGTCCTACATTCCAATTCTCTGTCACCCTCTCGCTTGTGTGACCAGTCACTTAATTTCCTCTTTTACCAAATGGACCTCAACAGCCCCTTGGGTTTGTTATAGGACTCAAGGAGATCAATTCCCTTTTGGTAATCCTCAGGGACTTGCTGGTGGAAGAGTAAGGGATAACCCTCTAAAAGATGGAAGAGGACAGGAACTGTCATTTAACACCTGCCATCAATCTGTCACAGTGTATTAGGTAGTCAACCTAACTCACAGAATCCTTGTATACTATAAACCAGGCCTTACAGGTCCCATTTTACAGGTGAGCAAGTTGAAGTTCAGAAAACTGAAGTTACAGTGCTTAACGTGATACAGTTGGTAAGAGATAGAGTCAGGATTTGAACACAGGTCTGTCTGAAACCAAAACCCACGCTCTTCCTTCCTCACCCTTCCCCTCCAAGATCATCCTTTCTTCTTTAGTACTAGAGCCTTGGACCCCTCATGGTCAGGTCCAGCTTTAAAACTGGTCCGGGGATGATGTTGCCTTCTGACCTTGAACCTGTATCTTGCTTCCCAGGCCCCCTGTCCAGTCTTCTCAAGTCTGATCTGGAATACTGTCTGCTTGAGCAGAAAGCTCAGAACAGAGATGCAACTCTGAACTGGGGAAGGGATGAGAAAGCAGTAAATCTAGCCCTGGCTCGGGAGGTGTGAACTGTCTAGCATCTTTCCTAGAATAACAGCAAGGCTGGCCGCTGACTCAGGCCTCTGCAACGCCTTCTGCCTCTTTCCCGGCCAGGAGAAATGCCTGAAAACTCTGAGGATGGCGTGGAAGGCCATAGTTAGCCTTCCTCACCCAGCGTGGGCTAGAGCGGCTATGTTGGTGTGGGGGATGGGGAGCAAAGAGTGACATCTGCTGGAAATATTGATAAAGCTGTTCTGATCCAAACCCCACAGAGATGCCAAAGCAGAGCTCCAAATAATGATGTACAGTTATTCCCACTGCCCAATGCAGGACATCAACTTAATTCTCCACCAGCAGTACAATAGGTTCAACGGATGTCTGTTTTCCTAGAGTAAATTTAAAACCTTTGCAGAAAGTGCCTCTGTAAGCAGGAGATGGGGGAAGGTCTGTAGCCCTCAAAATTGGATTAGAGCCCTCTTATGTGACAAAGCAAGGGGTCCGCTTGTGTCTCTTCCTCTGCCTGCTCCTGCACGCCAGACAACCCAGCTACGAAGGAATGTCAGACCGCTCCCTTCCCATCTCCGCTGGGGGTTCGGGAGGAGGAGGGAGCGAGGAGAGGGCTCCTTATTTAGAAATTGCATTGAGATGGAGAGACAATATGACACATCAGCTCATGTCAAAGGCGCTCATTCTTCCCGCCTACAGCATTAGCAATTTCCTACAGAGGCTGAGATTTTTAAAAGACATTATTATTTTGTTTTCGTTTCTTTTATTTGTAGCAGAGCTCAACAGGGCATGGCTGCTCAGAGCAGGGTGGGAACCTGACCAAGTCTCCAGGCCACCGCCTCAGAGACTTGGGCATGGGGCAGAGGGTGTACATTTTGGCTGTTTCTCAGGAGAGGAGGCAAAGGGGTGAGAGAGTGCTGGTTTCTGCCTCAAACCTCCTCTCATTCGGCCTTGCATCCCTCCACTCCAAGTCCCCACTCTGCTTCTGAGCAGTCTGGCCAATGGTAGGGGAGGGTTGTGTGGGGGGGTGAGGTCCCAGACTCCGGATGCTCTAGCCATGAGAGCAGAAGAGGTAAAAGCAAGAGCAATGGGGGATGGGGGGAGCCCAAAGTGAGCCTGGACATTTGTACCACCACCCTCTTCTTCAGGGCCAGGAAAAGCTGCCCTTCCATGGTCCAGCTCCCCTCTTGCCCCCCTCAGTCTCCTCCCTCCCCTTCATGTAAAATTCTAGAATGCTGCTGCTGGAAGGAGCCCCAAAGAGGTCCTCATTCAAGCTCATCATCTTGGAAAACGATGCCCCGCCATGGGATGTGACGGCCCCTGGCTGGTTTGGTGCACCAACCCTGGCACCCAGCCTGCTGGTGCCCTGCCCAGCACCCACATTTGCTGCTATGCCATGCTGACCGTCTCTGCTTCTCCCTCTCTTCCCCCACCCCTAAGCCAGGAATGGTTTTCCTCTGAGACCCAGCACTGAGGGGCAGCGTCCCACTTCTGTCCCCTCTCTCCTGGGCCTGGGGAGGACCCTGTGTGTGTGTGCATTTGGTTTCTTCATAGAGGAAGGAGCACAGATGTGTCCTGAGAGCAGGGTCAAGAGAGGAAGAGGGTCTAGAGAGGAAAAGCCCCCGTCTGTCCATGAGGATTTGCTTTCTGCTTTGTGGCTGGTGATGCGACTCTAGAGACCAGTAGCTGACCTGGGGGAGAGGGCACGAGAAGGACAATTTGGGCGACTCTTTTTCTTAATGTACAACTAGAAACAAAACAAAACACGCTTCTCATTCATCTCTCATTCTCCATGTGAATCAGTCCCTCTGTCTCTCTCTGTTCTCTGTCTTATCCTCGCCTGTCTCTTTCCCTAGTGCCTCCTCCCCCCCTCTCTCTCTCACACACACACACCAAATTCCATTGTTATTGCCTGACTGAGAGCCCCAACCCTCCCGCAGCCTGTTGGAGCAGGACCTTCTCCCTGTTCGGTTGAGAAGTGCCAGGGCCAAAGCTGCTGCTGGCGCCAGAGCTGCTGCAGAGCTGCCTGCCGAGCGAGCGTGGAGGCTGAGTCCAGGAACAATGAGAAATTATCTGTTAATTCCCAGCTCCTGCCACCTCTCTACTCCTAACAGGCGCCCTCACCTTCCCTTTAGATGTAAATACCTCCCCCTCCTCATTGTTAAGCAAAATATTGATTTCTCTGCATCACAGGTCTGGGCCCTTGGAATCCTGTGTGGATTTTTTTGTTTTGTTTTGTTTTCATGCTCTGCAAAGGCAAAACAAGGCGCTTTGTTCTGCGAATTTCCCCGGGAACTCAAGATGGGGAGGGAGGGAGAGAGAGAGAGAGAGATCATCACGGAGTGACAGAGTTGCCATAAACACCAGCAGAGAGCAGTTCTTCCCGTTTGTCTTTTACATAAACACAAACCTGCCACCTGGGAACCTGCTAATGAGCCGGTAACAAGGGGCCTCTGCGCTCCGTCTCCCCCAGGTGCTGAGCTTTGCATTCGGTGGTGGGTGGAGGCGGCGGAACCTCTGGGCTCCCCAGGTGGGTTCTGGAGGACTGGGAGGAGAATGGGG
>JAAGEH010000027.1:3817945-3970146 GCA_011751065.1 Lasiurus cinereus
TTCCCTCACCCAGTCCCCTCACCCACTGGCCCTTCAGCACCGTGGACAGAGCCAGGGCGGTCGGGCCGGGAAAGCCCGTGTGATAGGGCCCAGGTCCTCGCAGGCCTCGCAGGCCCTTTGTCCCTGGGGGCAGCAGCTGCCTGCGGTCCTCAAGTCCACACGCAGATGGTGCAGACCCGCGGGAACTGGGCTCGGAGAATCTCCTCCCGCCAAACGTGAGTCACCACCAGAGCCACTTCCAATTAGCGTGTTAATGAGGAGGAAAGACCTTCCTCCCCCACCGCCACCCCGGCACACACCAGCCCCGAGGCTTCCGGAGGCTGCAGCGAAAGTTTCCTTCCCAGCTCCAGGAAGGCACAGGGACCGCGCCTGGAGCTTGGGGTGAGCCCCACAGAGGAAGGGGCCCACCTGCCAACGAGGCGAGGAGACTTCTGAGGCAGCCCTCCCCGCCCCGCCCCGCCGGGGCCGCGGGCGCGCCCCCGAGGCGGCTCAGACCGCCGCAGGGCTGAGCGAAGCTCCTCGGAGGCCCTCCGCAGTTCCCCTGGTGGAGTTCTGCCTCAAGTCTAGCCTCCATCCTCCCGTTTAATTTTGGTCTTTCTGGCCCCGGCCATGCTTAATTGCAGCATACAACACCGCGGTGGTGTTCGGATGCAGGGAGGTGGGTCTAGTGGGAGCCCAGCGCCCTCTTGAAAGGCCCCCACCATTCCTATTCTCCAGAAACTTTCCCCTCCTGTTGCCATGGAGAGAGACGGCCGCTGCCTCCCGTCGCCATAGCAACACGCGGTACCGCGGACCGCAGGATTGCGGGGCTCCGAAGACTTTGTGCAGTTTGCCTTGCCCCGCAGTCTGGGGTTTCCTGCCTCCGACGCCGGGACTTGGGGCAAGCCTAACTTTTCCCGTCAGGAACCTTGGCCAAGGTCCCCTAACCCGCCGGCCGCCTTCTCTGCGACAGGTTTCTCCATTTCGTCACCACTTGTGTGGCCTGTGGCAGCTCACCCAGCGTTTCACAAGCACCATCTTCACAGCCACAGGCCGCGAGTGGAACCCTGGTTATCATTACACTCGCGTACAGAGAGGGAAACCGAGACCCGGAGAGGCCCAAGGTCACCTCGGGCGGTGAGCGCGGAGCCAGATCCCCGGCCCTCTCCGGCCTGGCATCCTCCAGGGTGCGGGACGACCGGGTGCCATCTCCTGGAGCCCGCCGGGACCCAGGCGGGTCCCCAAGTGTAGAGGGGGCGACCAAGAGGCGCCAGACGTGCCAGCTGCCGGGGATGGGCGCGGGATGCCACGTGAGGGGCGGGGACCCTGCCGGGAAGTGATTAAAAGCCCCGGGGAGCTGCGGGGCCCCCTGCTGGGAAGGTCTTCTTGGAACGACGGCCCTGCCCCAGTCCGGCCGGGCGCGACCCCGCGGCTGCACCGAGGGCCTGGGTGTCCCGGGCATGAGCGGGGCGTGGGGGCTCGAGGGGGCTCGGTGCCAGGCGGCGCTCGCGGTCCTGGCCTCGCTGTGCCGGGCCCGGCCGCCCCCTCTCGGGCTGGACGTGGAGACTTGTCGGAGCTTCGAGCTACAGACCCCAGAGCGGAGTCCGAGCGCGGCCAACGCAGGTAACGCGAAACCGAGGCCCCTCCTGTCCTGGGTCGTCACCCTGACTGTGCACCCCGCAGTCCCCAACCCCTGGCCCCGGGAGCCCGGGACCCAGAGAGAAATCAGGCTCCAGATCGGGACTGGCAGCCAGCCTCCGCCAGTGCCCTGGCCCGCAACCCGCAGGGCAGGCGGCGGGGCGCGAAGGGGACCGAGGAGGAGAGGAACTCCTCCCCCCTCCCGTGTGACCCCGCGGGGACCCCGTGGAAAGCTGCCCACCCCCAAGCGGCGCCCCCTGGGGCCTCAGTGTCCCTTCCGTCTCTGCGCTCGCCCTGGGGACGATCTGCCAGGGGAGGGGTCCGTGCCGCGAGCAGACCACAGACATCCCCGCTGAGCCCAGAACTCGTCTCCGCGGGATGTCGAGGTCCCAGGGCCCGCCTGTCGGTCTGTCCGTCCGTGTGTCCTCTCTCGGGGAGCGCGGCCCGAGCCCCCTGGGTCTCCCTGGGAGAAACTTGGTCTGAGGCCGGCACGCGGTCTTTGTGTCCCGGCGGCTCGGCTGCGAGCGGCTCCCCGCGCCTCCGCTGGGGGGCGGGGTGGGAGGTGTCGCAGCATCCTCCCCCACCGCCTATAACTCGCTCCCGCGGCCTCTCTGACTCACTCGGACTCGGGGCCGGGGCGCGACGGAGCCGGTGCCTCTCGCCGACTTTGCCAAGCGGGCGCCTCCCGCCCGAACGGCGCGGACCCTGCGCCCGACGCAGCCCGGGCGGCCGCCGAGCCCGGCCGGGAGCCCACGCCGAGTCGAGCTCGCCCGAGCTGGTGAGTCCGGCGCTCGGGCCCCGCGGGGTCAGGGCTGGGGCGGCAGCGTCTCCCGGAGTCGCGACAGCGGGGATGGCGCGTCGCGCCCTGGCGGCGGGAGCGCGGGAGGTGGGCAGGTGGTGGCCCGCGGGCCCCAGAGCCGCGCGGCCACGCGCGCCGGCTGCAGCCGAGCCTCTTTGTCCCGAAACCGACGTGGGGAGGGAGGAAGGGGTCGCGGCCCCTCCGGCGGGGAGGAGCTGGGGCGCGCGAGGCCTCGGAGAATGCGAGGTGGGGGTGGGGAGGTCCTGCGGGGGCCAGGGCGCCCGGGCTCCCTTCGCTCCGCAGACTCCAGCCCTCCTCGTCCCCCACCCTGACCCCAGCGGCGCCGGGCCTGGGGTGCGCGGAGACTGCCCCGACTCCGTGCTAGCGGCGCGGGAAAGGGAGGAAGGGGCTGCGAGAGGCGGGAATTTCGTCTCCTCGCACTTCTCCCGAGATTACCCCAGACCTGAGCTGCGGTTCCTAGCGGGGATCGGTGGGGTGGGGTAAGCTCCCCAGAGGCCGTGGGTCCAGGGTCCTGTCTTCCCTTGAGGTTAAAGGTCAGGTCCATAGGTAGGTCCTGGGTTAGGAACGGCCTGGGGGGCCGGGGAGACGGAGGAGACAGAGGCCTCGGGGATCCTGTGTGTGAGGGTCTGTGTCCACTCAGCTCTGGAGCGGTTGTAGGAGGCTCTGCTTTCTCTCTGGCCTTGGCAGTGTTTAATCTAGGGGTTCACTGCGACAACAGAAGACACTCAGGTTAGACACGGGCAACTTTTAGAGGGGGGTGCGGTGATGGAGGTTGGAGGGTTTGATTCTCCCTCCTGATACTCTCAGACTAGATTAGAACCAGCAAGTGTTACTAGACTGGTTCTCTGGTGCCATCACCCCTACACCACCCAACTCCTCCTCCATACCTACCCAACGCACAATTTCCCCAAGTCAGGGCGGCTCTTCCGGCCTGCCTCGGGCTCCCTTCCATCCTTCCTCCAATGATACACCCCTGAGGGCCCTCACTGCTAGCCTGGGGCCCTCAAACCGTAAAGGGGATATTACAAGGTGGGGGAACACCTGTCGAGTTCCATCTGGAATGGAGGTACCCCTCCTGTCTGTCCAGGGCAGAAACGCTGGGGCTGGGGTTAGTTGGGTATGTGTGTGTGTGTGTGTGTGACATCCTGATACCGGGAGGCACTGGTATCAGGATGTCATATTCTGACTAGAGGGACACCCTGTGGTCTGGAATGACAGGTACCTGGCCGCCAGGCTGAGGGTGAGAGAAGGCTGAACAGAGAGCCAGCGGGCCCAGAGGAACCAGTATGTCTCCCCACAGGCTGCTCCAGAAAGCGCCTTTGAGTTGCAGCCCTCAGGGGCTTGAACTTTCCCTGCTGAGTCACAAGCCTCAGGAACCCTGGGGGCCAAGCTGGGGGGCTGAAAGGATGGGGGAGGCAGCAGGGGGTCCTGGATCCCAGCAAAAGGAAGACGTTGAGCGCTGCTGTGGGATGGTGCTGGTTAGGTGAGCACAGCATCTGGGGAGATACTGGAGCATTCGGGACCAGACTTCCGGGGAGCCACCTCCCAGCCTGCTCCCTGCATCCCAGAGCCACTGCCTGGGTCCAGAGTCTCCCGTCAGAGAATGCTGTGTGTTCTGTTTTTTCCATTTGCAGTAACATGAAAAATGCAAGTGGCTAGCGCATGCCCAGTCCACTTTATCATTGTACGTTTCTCCTGCATTCCTCCTGTCTCTACCTCGTGCGGTGTCTAGTAACACCCTGAGATTCAACAATGGCGATTCAGACTCTACTGTCATTTACCGGGACCATTCTAAGCCAGGGTCTGTGCTAGGAGTTGCACAGCAAGTCTCAGCCAGACCTCCACTTGGCAACAAACTGTCCTCAGCTAAAAGCGAGTCCCCCTTTTCTTTAAAAGCTCTAAAGGCAAAGGGTCTGCTTCCTCCGACCCCCACCAGGGGACACGGGTGGGCCATCTCCATCTTTCAACTTTTCCCATAGGCCAAGTTTTAAAGCGTTGGGGGTTGGTAGCAGGGGCTCTGGATTAGGGGTATCAAGCAGAGGTTTGGAGGTGTTCCAGCAATTGCAGGCGCCTGAGGGGAGACCCTGAGCAGCCCTGCCCTGTTGCGGCTGGCAGCTAGGAACGGTTCTTCTCTTGCTCACCTATGGCATGAGATGTATGCGATGTTTGTTCACTTCTCTAATGACTCTGGAGATGTGCTTTGATTCAGCCACCGGCTTTGAAGTTGTCTGTTTGCAGCACAGATAATATGGTCCCTGCTTGTGATGGCACATTAAATGCACAGCGTGGCATCCAAACACAGAGTCTGTTTCTGCTATGATCAGCCCCTCCCTCCCTCCTCGCTGGGAGGAAGGCCGTCTGCAGGTTCTTTCTTCCTTTGAGAATCCTGGCCTTAGCACCTGGCCCGGTGGCATTCTTATCCTCTGGTGTGCCTTGAGTTCCAGGATTCTAGAAGCAGGCTCCGCATGCCGGAGCGGTAAAGCCTTGGACTTAGAGTTCTAGAGGTTCTCCTCTCCCGACTGTGGGGACATCAAGAGTGGGGGAGATGGATCCAGAATGCTCCATCCCTCCGGGCTCCGTACAAAAGACGTGTTCTCTTCTAACTGTGGCAGCACCGCTCTGTGCTCCCTGTCCACAGAGTGGGGCTGCAGATAACATGTGGCTGCAGATAATGAGGACGAAGATGGAGGCAGTGGATCAGGCCAGGCTTCTGGAGGGTCTGGGTGGGGCTGTCTGAAGTGGAGGATAAAAGGGGGAAGGAAAGACCCACCAAGCGTGGTGGCACCCCCGATGGTCCTGCTTAGGAAAAGTGGCCTCTTGGGACTGAAGGCCTGGGCCACACGTAGGAACTGAAGTCCAGGGGACCTCCAGCTCTGGATGCTTTAGGGATGTGGCACCACCTCATCCCTCCCTTCTCTCTCTCAACTGCAGGTCTGTTTTTCTTACTCCACATGGGCCCAGGCAGACCTTCCCCCTGACGAGTTGAAGGTATAAACAGGAAGAGTGGGGTGGAGGGTAAAGAATCTTCTGGCTCTCTGGCTGCCACCCCCCCAACCTCCCATCGCCCCACATTCAGAGGAACCACATGCCCCAACCAACCAGGCAGAGAGGTCCAGTCGCCATCTGCCAAAATAACACCAAGAACTGCTAGATGAATGCCAATGCTCTGCTAGCTGTGACACTCCCCATCAGCCCCGTCTTATCTCTGAGGCCCTTAATGAAGGTGGAAGCGGCGGCCAGTCAGAAAGCGTGGTGCGGCCGTAATTAGCTCAGCACTGTCTCTCCCCATCACGGCCTTTTCGGGAGCATTAATTCCTTTTCTGTTTGGACTCCGCTAATTATCCCCACCGGTACTTTGGCCTGGATCTCTGAAAGCGAAGTCTCTCCGCTCCCCCTCCTGCTAACCCGGAATTTTAATTACACCAGGTTCTCCTAATAAATTTACAAGCCTCGGCAAAGCTCATTATGAATGGATCACGTCCGTGCGCCTCGGAACAGAAGAGCCCCTTTCCACACACACACACACACACACACACACACACACACACACACACACAGGTTTTTCTCAGGTACATCTCAGCTCTGAGACTTTCCAGGGGCCATAGGCAATTTGCCTGGGAGCTGGTGGGTGGCCCGCAGTGTCCGCACTTTCCAGGGAAGGAAGAATGGGGATGAGGAGGTTGGCCATAAGCCTGTTCTCCAGGTTCTGCCCAGGTCAGCAGGGTCAGGGTATAGAGTACAAGATGGCCCCCACCCTCTCCCGATTATAACGAAGAGATGCTGCCCCAGTTCCTCTGCCCAGCCCTCAACTGGACAGTTCTTCAGCTCGGCCTCCAGTTCCCTGAGAGGCCTGGCTCAGGAGCCTGGACTCGGGCATCGGAAAGTCCCAGGTTCAAATCCCACTTTTTCCACTTAATGCCATGTTCTCTAGAACAAGTTACTTAGTTAACATCTCTAAACTTAATTGATTTGTCTTTGAGAGGTGAATACTAATTTCTTAGGGAGGCTTTAAAGATGAAGTGAGACCATGTAAGGGGGGACAGTGCTGACCACATAGAAGTAACAAATAACATGACTGGTTATTAATACTGGAATAATAATGCCCAAAGGCGTCTCCAGTCCCAGGCCAGTCCCCTTCCTCCCAGGCTTGAGCCTCTGGTTTTTGCTTTCGGCTCTGGGTGTCTGGGTCGCGTTGTCTCTGTCTGCGTCTGATTGACAGCCCCTCGCCCTGCAGCCTTCTCCAGATCTGAGCGGAGCAGGGGAAAATGGTCCTTTCTTTTCACTTCCTCTCCCCAGTTTATCTTTTCAATTACAATCTCTTAAGGAAAATGCCTGTTACTGTTACAAAATGGATTTTCCTGCCATGGAAGCCCGTTGGAAAAATGGGGACAATAGCCAGCGATAAGAGCCACAGAGGAATCCTAACGCTGGGGGTGGAGAGAAGGCAGGGCACCGGGGCTGTGTCTGGAGAAAGAAGTGTCAGTCTCGGAGATAAGAAAGCCCTGGTTGCTAATTAATAACCTCTCTCCTGGCGAGAGAGGGAGGCCTTGAGCATCACCCAGGCCAGACAGCCTCCCTTACAATGACAGGCAGGTCCCTCAGGAAGATCTTAACTTCCCAGGTCAGGAGAGGGTTCTGAGGGTCTCTAGACGCTCCGCCTCTGGGCTGGTCCCCCCTCTTCTGCCTCGGAGGGCCCAGCTTTGGGTCCATTCTGCACACAGTAACTGATTATCCTCCACCAAAAACAGCAAATCATGAAGAAAGTAACTGTACATTGGGGAGCATTCGCCACGTCCTGGCCGCTGTGCTGAAAGTCTCCGTTTCTCTCATGTTCCCACTGAATCTGTGAAGTAGGGATAGTTAAATCCCCTTTAAATAAAAGAAGAGACCAAGGTTTGGTGGAGTAACTTGTTCAAGGTGACACAATCGGACCTGCGGGTGGACATGCTCTGTGGTCATTCTGGCGCTGGTGCTCACCGGAGATGTCCTCTCGCGTCTGACCCCAGTGAAACCCGCTTGCCCAGCCGGGCCTAGAAGCCACGCCCTCTCGCACAGCGCCAGGTCTCGGGGTGTGTTTCCCAGGTCTAGTTCCAAAGCTCTTTGCGGCTGGGTCATCGGCCAGCATGGTTTCCCAAAGCAGGTGTCTGTGGAGTCCAGCTGTCTCTGATGCCCGATGAAGATGTTTCATGCCCAATATTGAGCAAAGGACTTCTCTCCTCCAGTTTCCAAGGAAAGCGTGGCGAAAGCCTCGAACAATCTCGGTTGTTGACTTTTCTTTATGGTTTTCCTTTGGAGCTCACTCCTGCTCAGCAGCTGGCAGGTGAGGGCAACAATAAAACAACGGGACAAGGAGCAAGCACATGAGTACTGATTGAGAGACTTGGGGATGCGAGCACTTTCCTGTGGTGCCCGTATGTCTGGAGCTAGAGAGAGACCTGGCTCTGTATGAAATGCAGTGTGTCTGCCTGTAAGTTTGCAGTATTTCTGCCTGTAATGATAAAGTTACAGCTATCTCTGTGTATAAGAGAGTTCATGGCTTGCAAGTGTTCTGCCAACAAAATAAATTTCAAAATGAGGGGATGTTTAAAACCTGACAGGGTGGAAGCGGGTACCTCCCATAAAAATAGCTGCCCAGCCAGCATGGCACAGTGGTTGAGCATTGACCTATGAACCAGGAGGTCACAGTACGATTCCCGGTCAGGGCACATGCCCAGTTTTAGGGCTTGATCCCCAATGTGGGACCCGCAGGAGGCAGCCGATCAGTGATTCTCTCTCATCACTGATGTTTCTATCTCTCTCTCCCTCTCCCTTCCTCTCAGAAATCAATAAAAATACATTTTTTAAAAATAGCTAATATTTATTATGTTGCTTACTACCTTCCAGGCATTGTGCTTAGCATTTCTGATATACTTTTGATCTCACTGAAACCTCACAATGCCCACATGAGGTAGATACTATCATTATACCCATTATACAGATGAGGAAATCGAGGCTGAGAGAGATTAAGTAGCTTGTGAAAGTCACACAGTTTAAAGCCAGTGGAGAGGGACACTGAATGAGCCCAATCTGACTCCGCCATGCTTCTTTCTCTCCAGGGGAAATAAAGGGGGAAGAATACCAGTACTTAGGGAGCCTTTTCTCTTTCCGGTGCTGTGCCAGGGCCTTTGCCCTTATGAGAGGGCTGCCTCTGTCTTGTCATGAAGCTGTGCCTGGTATCCATGTGAAGGGCATTGGGTCAGGACTCCAATGGTGGCTGAGCTGCCCATCAAATCTTATCTGTCTCCGGGGTTGTGGTCATCAAATCTTATCTGCCTCACGGGGCTGTGGTTCAAACAAGACACGGGTGGGCAAGGCTCTGAAGGCTACTTGTGCACCTGTGAGGCAACATGTCCTGGCCCACTGGCCCCAGCAGGCAGGGTAGAGAGGCACATAGCTCAGGTCAGCAGTCGCCAACTGGCGATCCGTGGACCACTGGTGACCTGTGAGGTCTGAAAGGCTGGCGACCGCTGGCTTTGGTGATCCGGGCTCTGCAGCGTCCTCAGGCCTCTGAGAGCCTACCCTTCCCAGCCTCGATGCACCTTTAACCAGCTATGTGGACTGGCTGAGTTCAAGGCCACATATAGTGATGCGAAGGGGACCAAGCCCTGTCCAATTATCCCTGCCCTGGCCGAATTCTGCTCTTCCCAGCCTTGCTCACCTCCTTGATCCATCCCCTGTGAGGGTGAGCCCGCTCAGCACCAGGGCCCGGCTCTGCGCACAGTGCCCGCCTGGGAGGTGTCCAGGGAGAAGATCCGGTGGGCAGAAGAAGGCCTGCTGGCCTTACATAACCAGCGTGGAGCCCTACGCGCTGACTCCCAGGAATCCGTACCCTGCCCCCCTTAATCACAGCTTCGAGGGAACAGCAGCAGGGGGCCATGCGGAGAAGCGTTCAAAATAGCAACCGCAAGCAGGAAGAATTGATTCCCTCGGCCCGCCCCCTGCCCCACCTCTCTTTTCATTTAGGAATTCAGTATTTTGTCAGGCTGAGCATTTAAATGCACTCCCTGCTCTCTGGGCCCCTCCATCTCTCCCCCTTCCTCATTAAAATTCGAATTACTACCAGAGCCAGTAAGATGTATGATCAAAAGAAAGCCAAGTCCTAGAAATACCTTTTGTCTTAAGATGACTCACTGCAGAGAAGGCAGCCAGCACAGCTGTAACAGAGCGCAGAGGTCAAGGGTCTAGAGTTGGCGGATACTCAGAGGAGGACGCATCTGTCTGTGGTTGCTCTCGAGCGCTCTAGGGGCTGAGAGCCTAAGGAAACGGTGTTTATGGGTCCCCGTGATGTATACCACACATCAATAGAACTGCAGAGCCCAATAGCCTGGGTTGTATCTCAGCGCCACCACTTGAGCTGTGTGACCCTGGCCAGGCAATTCAGTCCTCTGTGCCTCAATTTCCTCATCTGCAAAATGGGGATAATAGCCAGACCCCTTCCCTTGGAGAGTCTGAGTAATACACATAAAAAGCACTTTGTACTTTAGACATGGTAATGTTCCATAACTTAACCCAATTACAATAATAAAATGCCATCATTTCTATTACGGTCAACCTCTCTGTATGTTAAAGTTCTTATGTTTTATTTTTTACTTGATTTTTATTGATTATAGAGAGGGAAGAAGGGAGAGGGAGAGAGAAACATTGACGCGAAAGAGGATCATCGATCGGCTGCCTCTCATTCACCCCCCAACCAGGGATCACACTGGGGACTGAGCCCACAACCTGGGCATGTGCCCTGGCTGAGAACTGAGCAATCTTTCAGTGCACAGGACAACGTTCAGCCAACTGAGCCTCACTGGCCAGAGCTTGATGTCTTATTTTTAAGACAGTAAATAGATATTAAACCAATCTGATATTTCTTCTCTTGTGCCCCCTGGATGCATGCAGCACCCCATCAGAGACCTTCAGTCTCCGGGGAAGGACTGAGCCCGGTTCCTCTGGACCGGAAAGGCTCCAGTGTCTCTGTGCGGGGGCCTGGGAGTTAGAGCAGGTGGCCGGGGACCTGAGGGGTCTCTGCTGTTACTCCCTATTCATCAAGCGGTAGCTGGTCAAGGCCAGGATTCCAAGCGAGGGAGTCGGAAGGCAGTGCTGGCTCCCCAAGGGGAGGGCTGGTGCCCTCACCTCCTTGTCAGGCCCCTCTGGATGGGGGACCGCTTTCCCTGTGCTGAGAGGACTCTGGGTCCCCCCAGGAGGGACCCAGCATCTCTATACTCCAGGCAGAGCTTAGTACCTGGCCCACTGCGGATGCTCAGCAAAGTTGGTTGAGAGATAATTACAGCTCCTTTCTGTGCCATTCATTCATTCACTCATTTATTCTCAGGGGCCAGCTTCTGTGCGAGGCCCTGAGTCAGACGAACATAAAAAACACACGGCCAGTAGCCGACAGCTTAATCAGGGACAAACAGGCTGGGACGGTGGAAAGAGCCCCGGGCTGGGCGGTGGACATCTGGACCCTGGTCCAGGCTGTGTCTGACCTGTGACCCCAGGCTACTTCCTTCTCTAGACCACTTCTCCCACCTGCAGAAGCACAGCCTGGCCGGTAGGGCCATTTCTCACCTTCACAGGATTCTTGAGGCATCGGAACAAGATAATCCCGGGGCTGCAGAGTCACAGGCCTGCTGCAGGCCCAGGCAGGGAACCGGGAGTGGGACTGGCGAGGACACACCTCTCCAGATGTTCCCACCAGGCGTGAGTGCAAGGCTAGGTACCAAGTCATCGGTCCTTTGCCAGAGAGGCCAAAATCTGGTGGTGATGGCAGTGGAATCTCCATCTTTCAATCATCATGTAAGCATACAAGACTTCCCTGCTGGCCTGGCCACAGGTGACCTTTGTGCACACCTGCCGGGCCACCATTGCTTCAGAGCCTCTGACCTCTCTATTCAGAGTCAGAAGAGCTCTTGGGCTCAAGAGGCCTTTCCTACAGAGGGAGGCATCCCCACGTTATCTGGGGATAACAGCCATCCTACTGGGGGCAGGGGTGGCCTGGGAGTCGGGCAGTGAGCGCCCACCTCTGAACCAAGCACAACATTCAAAAATACCAGTTTTACAGCAGCGCTCTCAAATAGCCACAGGAATGGGGGAAAAAGAAGAGATAGCTATAGGGATCATGCGTATTTAGCTTGGAAAGAAACTGTGTGCATTGGATTCCAACTTAATACAAGTCTTTATGGAGCCTACTACGCGCAGAGTTCTGAGTAGAGAAGCAGTATTAGACCTAATCTCAGCCATCACAGCGATGATGCAGGATTTCATTCATTGCCAGTCAAATCAATAACTACTTACTGAGCTCCCGCTCTGGGCTCCTTGGGGGGAAGGGGAGGGTGGAGGATGAGATCCTGGAGCCTCCGATCTCCAAGGCCACTCAGCCTGTTGCGGAAGAGAGCTGTGCCCGAGAGTGACCCTGCCACACGCCTGGCCATCGGAACAGCTCCGATAGAAAGGGAAATGGCCTCCAGATGTGAACACTTCACGAGTCTGCGCGTTTGCTTGCGTAGGCTGTTGTTGAAATTACTTTCCCTTCCCCGTGCACAAGCCAACAAGCAGTGAGGTGCTCCCCAAGCTGGCAGTGGGGGGAGGGGGAACTGTACAATCAGACGCGGGTGAAGGCCGGTGGACTGTGGAGCGTCTACCTAAAGCCACGTCCCCTCGGCCTGGGCAGCTTTCTCACGACCATTTTTTTCTCTTCTTCCGTCTTTGTCCCTTGTGTGTGCTCCCTCTCCCGCCGCCCTCCTGCTTCTCCCGCCTCTGTCCACCTGCTCCTCCCTGCCTGGCGCATGCCGGGGGCAGGCCCCGCTGTCGGCCTCCTCGCAGTGGTAGTTGTCGTGTGTGGCGTGGCTCTGGTGGCAGTTTTTCTCTTTCTCTTTTGGAAGCTGTGCTGGTCGCCCTGGAGGAACAAGGAGACCTCCAGCCCCTCTTCTGCTAAGGTCCCCAGCTCCAGAGGCGCCATGGCGGACAAGCTGAAGAACCCCAGCGCGCTGGGCTTCCTGGAGGCGGCCGTGAAGATCAGCCACACGTCCCCAGACATCCCGGCCGAGGTGCAGATGTCCGTCAGACAGCACATCGTGCGTCACACGCGGCTGCAGCGACAGACCACAGAGCCAGCGTCCTCTACCAGGTGAGCCGTGCCCTGCGTGCCCTCCCCCCACACCCCCACGTTCCCTATTTAATAAAAAGACTCTGCGAGGGGCAGCGGCCAGAGGTAATGACAATGAACTATGATCGGAGAACATTTCAGAGGATGTGCTGTGCAGTGGGTGATCAGCTAGGAGGTGGCACCCACAAAAACCTCCGGGTGAATGCTGTGCATGGGGATGTGTTGGGGTGGCAGGTGTTGGGTGTTTGCAGGGAAGGAAAGACATCAGGCAGAGGGAAAAGAATATGCAAAGGCTCAGAGGCATGACCGTTCACGGGCGGCTATGGATATGTCAACAAAGCCTCGGAGCTGGAGTCTGCAGCGCCGGGAGGGAGGGCAGGAGCGTTCTGAGAATGAGGATTTCTTGGTAGCCGCCGGGAGAGTTCCCCACAAGACAGCGGTTGCCTACATGACATTCTTTAACTGAAAAATCCAAAACAACAACCGCCACATAATCACAAAAACCTGCTCTAAATCCAGAAACACTTTTAACAGAAGCGATGCTGCAGGCAGGAGGCACTGTGTTTCTCCCAAACGCAGGGCTCAGTGGGTTCCTGGTCCCGGCAGTGTCTCCCCCCGCTCCCAGGGGACCAGCCGGAAGGAAGGAAGGAGGCCTGGCCTCCCAGCTGCAGGCCTGGAATGAAAGGGCTGGGGTGACGCTGACAGATTCATCGTATGGCCTCGAGCAAGTCGCTCTCCGTCCCTCAGCCTCACTTTTCCGCGCTGTGAAGCACAGCTATGACTCTTGCGTTGCTGTGTGGAGCCCATGAAGGAATCCCTGTGATAGTGACATGTCACTTGGTACGCACTGGCCCTGTTCTAACCAGTGCTCTATCTGTATGAATTCATTTCATCCTCACAGCAACCCTGGGCAATTGCTCCTCTTTTTTTTTTTTTTCCTTTCTATAATATTTTATTGATTTTTTACAGAGAGGAAGGGAGAGGGATAGAGAGTTAGAAACATCAATGAGAAAGACATCGATCAGCTGCCTCCTGCACGCCCCCTACTGGGGATGTGCCTGCAACCAAGGTACATGCCCTTGACCGAAATCGAACCTGGGACCTTTCAGTCCGCAGGCCGACGCTCTATCCACTGAGCCACACTGGTTTCGGCACAATTGCTCCTCTTCTCCTCCTCATTTTATCGCAACAAGAAGTTAAGTAACTGGCCCAAGGTCGCATAGCGAGACAGTGGCAGAGCCAAGATGAATGTGTACAGTCGGGTGTAAAGCCCAGTAACGTTAACTCTGGTGATGGGGTCCGGCTGGAGGGACAGCCAGCAGCCAGCAGCCACCTCCAGGAGAGGAAAGGATGGCCCTGCTCGGAAGGAAATCTCATGGTTTAATGCGGGAACTTGAGGCACATCTACTAGAAAAGAAACCTAGAAAGCAAGCAGGAGGTAGAAAAGCAGGGAGAATGTGAATGCAAAGTGCGTGCAGAAGGAAAGGGGCTCCCCCGGCGGGTAAGATGAGGCAGGGCCACTGAGGCCAGGGGAGGGACAAAGGGGGTGACTGCCTACATCCCCTCCCCCTGAGCTCTGACCATGCCCTCTGCCCCCTCCCGCCTCCGCCAGGCACACATCCTTCAAGCGCCACCTGCCCCGGCAGATGCACGTCTCCAGCGTGGACTATGGCAACGAGCTGCCGCCGGCCACCGAGCAGCCCACCAGCATCGGCCGCATCAAGCCTGAGCTGTACAAGCAGAAGTCGGTGGATGGGGACGATGCCAAGTCCGAGGCCGCCAAGAGCTGCGGGAAGATCAACTTCACCCTGCGCTACGACTACGAGACCGAGACCCTGATCGTGCGCATCCTGAAGGCCTTCGACCTCCCTGCCAAGGACTTCTGCGGCAGCTCTGACCCTTACGTCAAAATCTACCTCCTGCCCGACCGCAAGTGCAAGCAGCAGACGCGGGTGCACCGCAAGACCCTGAACCCCACCTTCGACGAGAGCTTCCACTTCCCCGTGCCCTACGAGGAGCTGTCCAACCGCAAGCTGCACCTCAGTGTCTTCGACTTCGACCGCTTCTCCCGCCACGACATGATTGGGGAGGTGATCCTGGACAACCTGTTTGAGGCCTCCGACCTGTCCCGGGAAACCTCCATCTGGAAGGACATCCAGTACGCCACGAGCGTGAGTACAGCCCCGCCCCCCCTTCTCGAGGATCTCTAGTTCTAGGTGGAGTGAGACGTGTCCCAGCCCCCACACCCGGGGGACAGGAGGGCTTTGGCCCTTCAAGATGTGAAGAGGGACTTGGGAACTGACCAGTGGCCCCGCCTACCCAGAGGGAGTTCTTGCACTCGCCCCGTGTTGGTGAGAAGGGAAGGGAATGTTTATCGATTGTGTCTGATCACAAGTTCTAGGTGATTCTCTCTACCTCCTTGGCCTCAGTTTACCACCTTTAGGATAATGGCATAAGTCTCTCTGACCGTGAGTAAGGAGGGATCAGGCCCATAGACTGAATGAAAGGCAATCAAGAACAAGCTACATTAGTTAGGATAAGCCAGGTTATGCCCCAGCAACAGATGAAGATTGTTGACTTAAAGCAGCGATTTTCAACTGCTGTGCCAGGAGAATTTTAAAAACATGCAGTACCTGTCTATTTAGTCAGGGGCACTGACCTCTTTTCCCTTAGCTGTCAAATAAAAAAATGACAACAGCCACCACAGCAGCCATCTGGTATAAATGAATGGAAATTATCCTATTATTTTGTCAGATGGCGAAAATATATTTATTTGGTGTGCCGCAGAATTTTAGTCACTGGTGTATGTGTATGAGATGAAAAAGGTTGAAAATCGCTGGCTTAAAGCCACCACGCGCGATTCTCATTCACGGCACCCGTGTTATGCAGCCTGGCGTGGGCTATGCTCCTCGTCACCAGGGGTCCAAGCCTGCAGCTCCCTCTCCACACGTGCTCCCGTGACCATGTCAGGAGGAGAGGGAGGTGGCAATCTGTGACTGTCTCTCAAAGCTTCCACGCAGAAGTGACACATGTCACTTCCACTCACATTTCATCAGCCAGAGCAAGACACAGGCCGCTCCTAATAGCAGGGGCCTGGGCAGGGCCAGCCTACTGTGTGCCCAGGAGAGCCGGGTGTTCTTCATGACCAACCCCAGTGGCCACCACACAGCAGCGCCCCTTCTCGTAGGCACTGCCCGCCCAGGCCAGAGTGGGAGGGGGTGTGTGTGGGAGGGTGGCCTCAAAGGGCACCTGGCTGAGCCTCTCGTGGGAGAGAGTGTCTGGCTGTTCTCCCTCAACTGGAATTAAGCCAGAGGGTTCAAGGACCTGAGGCTCAGTTCACCTTTAAGAGGAGGGAGGCGGCTCTGGCACAGAAAGGGAGAGGCCACGCCCGGGGCTCTTGGGTCTGGTGTAGACAGAGTGCTCAGGCGCTGGTGGGCGCTGAGGGCGCGGAGTGATCGCATCCTGCGGGTTGGTGGTGTGTCTCCCCGGAAGCCCGCCCAGCAGGGGGCTCCCACATGGCAGCGATGGCCTATAATCTGGTGTCCTGGGTGCTAACTGCTTGGCTGTCTCCCAGATCTTTCTCTGGAGCAGGCGGGACCCCACTCTGTCGGCGGGCCCTCCCTTCGAACAGTCAATACCCAGTATCTCTATGCTGGACTGGTAGGGGAAGGGCTGGGAAAGCTAGCCCCGCTCTGGGGAGAAAGGGCAAGCACTTGGTGTGTGCTAAGAGCTAAAGAAAGCTTGGTGGGCTCCGTCCCTGGGCCGGGGCATTGTCTCTGGGACACCCCATTCTCATAGCTGGTGCTGACTTTGACCTTCCCACCCTTACTTGCCTGAAACGTCACCCCAAGAACAGCCTGAGCCGGCGGGCAGACGGGGCGGAAGTCACAGTAGCTCTGCCCATCAATCACTCGGAAGTTCACCTGGGGTGCAGCCCTCGCCTGGTGGGGTCCTAAGGCAGCGGCTTCATATGGTGACTGAGCAGGTAGAGACAAGCAGCTCATCTCCCCCCCTGCGAATGAGACCCAGGGGCTCAGAGAGGGAGACAGCCCTCTAAGGAGCCCCCTTCTAACCAGAGTGCTCCCTCTCCGGGGACTTCAGCTCCCGACTGAGTGGAGGCCCCAGTTCTGGAGGAGGCAGTCCGCCCAAGCACACCGGCGCCCGGGTAAGGTCCTGGGCCCAAGAACTGGTGGCTGTCCCTGCTCTCGTCCCATTCCCTGCCGCAGCCCGGCTTCAGAAAAAAGGCAGAGCGTCCAAGCGGTGCTGGACACATCAGCGGCACCCTGTCATGCCCATCACACCATGACAGTGCTCCCCCCCTCCTCCGGCAGAACACTGTGCCAGGCCCTGGGGGCCCGGTCAGACGCCGGCCTCTGCACCCCACAGGATGCAGAATCCAATTACGGAGACAGGAACTGTCCATGCGGCAGCTAGCGATGCACGGTAGCAGGTACTATACACGGTGTGAGGTGAGATCTGAGAATTTGTACAGCAGCAAAGTTTTCCCAGATGGTGACGATTAGGGTCTGGGAGGCGGGGGGCCCAGGGGCGGAGAGAGACTAGGAGCAGAGGGGGCCAGGAGCAGAGGGGGCCCAGGAGCAGAGAGGGCCCAGGAGCAGAGGGCCCAGGAGCAGAGGGGCCAGGAGCAGAGGAACCAGGGACAGAGGAACCAGGAGCAGAGAGGGCCCAGGAGCAGAGGGGCCAGGAGCAGAGGAACCAGGAGCAGAGGGGGCCCAGCCCGGAGTTTCCAGTGCTGAGGAGCCAGTGGCCAGGCTCACACGTGCTGTTGGCCGGAGCTGATGTCCTACCTCGGTGAGGCCCTTGGGGACCTCTCCCGCAGGCCAGAACCAGGCAAAGGAGAGGGAAGGGAATAAAGAAGGCTGGTGCTTTTTCCCGTTTTGGGGGATTTTCGTTGTGTTTGACTTTCGGTGCTGACTCTAAGTTGAAATAATCTTGGGGCCAGAGAAGCCAGGTCACAGTCCCCAGGAATGATGGAGCACTCGGTGCACGGGCGGTCCTGCGGCCCTCGAGGTGGGGGTGGAGCAGAGCACAGCCGCTCCCGTCTCCCGCCCGCCAGTTCCCTTCCTCCAGCTGCACTGTGGCCCGAGCTCAGAACTCCCACAGCTCCTGTGCCCCGCAGGCTGGTCCCTGAACACACGGCCATTCCTGCCTCTGGCCTTTGCTCACAAGGTGTCCCCCTCACCCCTGTGGGGCAGGCCTTTCCCCCACTTCTCTACCTGACCCAAAGCAACCGCCTTCACGGCATCCCGGAGTCAGCCGTCACTCCTCTGGATTTACTCTGCCCAGTATCCCCCAGTTACACCCCAGATCATGTTCCGTCTTGCCAGTACTCCCAGTGGCTCGGGAATGGCTGTGTCCCATTTGGCTTTCTCTTGGAGTGTCCCTCGAGGCTCAGCATGCTATCAGGAACTCAGCACATTCCAGTTGAATGACCAATGGCTTAGTTAGCTCAATCACAACTATCCACAGGTGCACCTTGACTGACCATGGGATTATGCCTCTATAAACCCATTGCAAATTGAAAACATAGTAACTCAACATGCATGTAATACACCTACATCACATCCTAGCCAAGCCCACCTGATACATGCTCCGAACTCACGCGAGCCTACAGCTGGGCACAGATCACCTGACACAGTTACCACACTGCATTGTGCCGGTGGTTTGCCCTCGGTGGCTGACTAGGAGTTGAGGCTCCTTGCCACTTGCCAGCATCATGAGAACATCAGCCCACAGATTGCCAGCCCAGGGGAAGACCAACATTCGACATCCGAAGTTCAGTTTCTACTGAATATGCAGCTTTGACATTATCGTAAAGTCGAGCCACTGAAAGTTGGGGACCATCTATATTGGCGCAAAGGGGAGGATTATTAAAGAGGCAGAGGCATTGGGTTCAGGCAACCAGGGAAGGCTTCCTGGAGAAGGAGGCCATTTGGAAAATGGGTAGAGCTGGGGTTGGTGGGGAGAGACAGAGCCTGTGTTCCTTCAGATATGGTTTGGGCAGATGGTTTGTGTTCAAAGCGGCAAAGAGACTAACCAGTAAGATCCCATCGTCTGCACTGAAGTGGGGGGTCAGTGACCCACAGGCTGGGTGGAAGGAGAAGGGGCTCGGGAGGGTTCTCTGAGGTAACACGGGTCCATGAATGCCGTCCCCTTATTGCTCCCCCTGCTTGTATCAGAGAATCAGCTGCAGCCCTGGCCGGCGGGCCCACGTGGGCCCGTTTGGGCCTCACCCCAGCACTCTGGGTGGTTTGCAGCAGCCAAGCCTGGAGCATTGGTGTTGTTTCCCACAACCACTGGGCATGGAGCTTCAAGGCTAGTGAAGGGGTGTACGTCCGAGTCCAGCTCTGTTAATTGCAAACCTTAAGCCAGCAGTCAGAGGAGTGCAGCTCTGTTAATTGCAAACCTTAAGCCACAGGGACAGAGCATTGCCTCGCCACCCCAGGCTGTTGGAGGGAATCCTAGGCAACAACAGAAGCCTGTTACTGTCCCCGCTCCAGGCTGCAGAGCGAGAAGTCAGCGAACCAATCGCGCCAGGGCGGTGGGAGGCCTCTTCTGTCCCATCCCGTCCAGAAGCCACGCGTGGGAAGGAACTGGGGGAGTTCATTAAATCCCCGCCACCCCAGCAGGATGCCCCGATACCCCATTCTGCCTGGCCTGGCTAAGGCCCCCGATGGTCTCCTGGGCCTTCCCAGCGCCTTGCCATGTTTCGCTCCACCCAGAACCTGGATTGGCTGCAGTCACCCTGCTCTTCCCTCCTCCTGCCTCTGCTCCCAGCCTCATTATTTCTACATAAAGCTGTAGATTTATCATTATAATAGAGCCGCCGTCACCAGGTTTGCTAACATCTCTGTAATCTTGTACTTATTGCTGCCGAGGCCTCAGACCTCAGTGCGCACACTATTCCTGTCGCTGTTCCAGCTCCTCCTGGTGGTGGTGGGAGGCGGGGGAGGGAGGCGGAAGGCTATAATTGGAGCCACAAATATGTGTTGTGCTTGGTGCTAATGTACTCGGCCACCTTCCTGCCTTACCAGGTTCCCGCCAGGTCAGAGTGAGCATGTGTGTTTATGCGTACACGTGTGTGTGGGTCTACACACAACGTGTGTGTGCAAAGAGCTCAGGCTTTGGTGCCAAACAAACCCGTGTTGCATTCTAGCTTCTGCCTTTTTTAGCCTGCAGACCTTGGGGTCGTACCTCGGTTCCCACATCCACAGAATGGGGATGACTATAATGCTGTGTAGCTCACAGTGTAGCATAAGCAGGAAATTAAACAAAACACACAAGCAAGGTGCCTAGGAGAACGCTGTCCCAGAGCGGCCTCCTGAGCCCTCCTCACTGTGCTTTCCTTCTGCTCGGCCTGAGCGGCGCTGACCACTCCCAGGCCTGCCCCGCCCCCCCCTCCACGTTGGTCCAGACCACCTGTTCGGACTGGTCGTTGGCTGTTATTACTCCTATTTTACTTCTTGTCCTAGCTATATACCACGTGTTCCTGTGTGATGTTGGAAGAGTGACTTGCCCTCTCTGGGCTGTGGTTTCTCAGTGGGAAACCAGCTGTGATGTGCTGAGATGCTAAGATTCTGGATTTCTCCCATAGAGGAGCGCTCAGCTCTCTCGCTGACACAGAGCGGAGGTGGTCGGTCCCTGGAGTGTGGTCTCCACCGGCAAGGCCTAACCCCCAAGATAACAGGCCACTGAGCAGAATGTCAGACCTCCCCACCTCCCAGAATGTCAGGCCTCCCCTTAAGCTCCTGGGAAATGTCCTCAAGGAGGTCCTCTTGCTGCAGGGACAGCTGCACTGACAAGCCCTCTTCCTCCTTCCCCTCGTGGCACAGCCTACCCCGGGGCTGAGTCCGCTCTCCACCTGGCGCTTTGCTGGGGAGATGCCCGTTAGTACTGAGTGCCTACTAGGAGCCAGGAGCACAGGCAGCTTTATCACATTTCATCCTCACTCGATCCTTGTTATCACCCCCCGCACAGCAAGAGAGACAAGGCTGCAGGCTACAGGGTCACCCAGCCACCCAGAGACCGCGGTGGGAGCCACGATTCTGACCCAGTTCCTGCGCAGAGCACAGCCCGCGCACAGCCCTCGCGCGGTGACTCTGCTTCTGAAACTGGGCCGCGCGTCAGGGGATCCCCGAGACTGCTTGGTTGTCCCACGTGGCCTGGTTAGGCTCTCTCATTGCTCTCTCAGGGGCGGCTCTCTGCTGACACTGGGACTCCTCTGCCACTTCCCAGTATTCCTCCTGTGGGCATGGACCTCGACATTCTTTCAGTCAACAAACCCGCACCCGGCGTCGGCTCTGGGCTGCTCGGGTGCTCCGCTGAGCACCTGTAGAGCTGGGCTGTGGAAACAGTGGCCAAGAGTGAACCCTCCACAGCGTGGCCCCGCCGACGCGGGCCGCAGAGCATGCCCAGTGGCCCCTAAACCCCTGAGCCCCTCACACACAGTTGGGGACAGACCCGTTCAGGAAGTTTACTACCAAGCCACCAGCTCCTGCGCCACCAGCCAGGTGCAGAGGTGGAGGAGAGATGGAGAAGAGCAATAGGGTCGGGTGCGACATGTCTGAGACAATTTCTAGAAGAGGAAGGTTCCGGCCTGGCTGTGGCGGCAGTGAGGTGGAGAGTGCTCCGAGAGGCTCCGAGGGAGAGTGTGTTTCTCTGTTTCCTTGGGGTGGGGCAGTGGTGGGCAAACTCATTAGTCAACAGAGCCAAATATCAACAGTACAACAATTGGATTGCTTTGGAGAGCCAAATTTTTTAAACTTAAACTTCTTCTAACGCCACTTCTTCAAAATAGACTCGCCCAGGCCGTGGTATTTTGTGGAAGAGCCACACTCAAGGGGCCAAAGAGCCGCATGTGGCTTGAGAGCCAAAGTTTGCCGACCACAGGGGTGGGGAAAGGGTCTAGAAAGAACTTCTCGCATAAGACAGGCTTTCTTTTCTGCATGCAGCAGCTACTTGTGGTGTAATTGCTCTATACCAGGAATACAAGGACTTCAACCGCAGGCCTGCCTGTTCCCCCCCCCCGCCCCACCTCCCAGTCTAGCTGGGGGGAGGGGGCAGGGACGCAGCTCTGCCCTCCTGGGGAGAGAGCACAGATGAAATGGGAGAGGTAAAGGGGCAGGAGAGGCTCATGGGACAATCACAAGTGTGACAGGTTCACTGCAGCTGACGTCCCATCCAGCCTCAGTATCCCTGGAAACCTGCCCCAATTCCCCAGAGTTCGGGCTCTTGCAGGCAGCACCAAGCGGGATGGAAGCAGACAGGGAGAGCTTTCCAGAAGGGGCCGGCAGGGCGGGTCAGGGTCACACGGAAGCCCGGGAGGTGTGAAGGGAGCAGGGCTGGGCCTGGGCTGCTGGCCCGGACCCATGGAGACGGCTCCCCACGCTGGTCAGCCAGAGCTGTTCTGAATAATGTAGGAGGCGGCCAGCCTGCCGGAAGCGGCCTGGCCCTGCCAGCCCTGGCTGTGCCCTCCCGGCTGCCTGGCCCGCCGCCCGAGTCAGAGGCCGCCCGGGGCTGCCCAGCGGAAGCTGCCTCTGCCCGCTCGTCTCAGCTAATCTCCGTTACCGCCGCTCTCTCAGGCGGCCTCGCTCTCCTCGTTCCTTCGAATACCCAGTTTTCTCCCTCCGCTTTCCTTCTAGTGGGTGGGATTGCCCATCAGGCCCCCATTGTGTACCCTCCGGCCCCTGGCCATGCGAAGGGCAGCGGGGTGGGATCTTTCCTTTCCTCTCCTCCCCAAAGGGATGGAAACATCTTCTCCTCCCCAAAGGGATGGAAACATCTCCTCCTCCCCAAAGAGATGGAAACATCGAAGCCGGGAGCAACGTTTTCAGCTTCCAAATAAGAACTGCAGCCCTACCTTCAGAGCTCGGGGTGCACCAAGGGGTCCCCCCATGCTCAGATCTCAGGTCCTGAGAGTGTAGCTCACCCTGCCAGGTGCCATGTTCTGAAGTCAAGAGGACCTTGAGCTTCCTAGGACTCCCCAGAGAGCCAAGCCCCTCTAGACAGCAACAGCTGAAAAGCCAGCAAGAACCCGGGAGCGGGAGAGAGGGCTGGGCCCCGTCCCACTGGTTCGGGAGGTGGGCAGCCAGAGTGGCTGCAGCAAAGGTGGGCTGGCCAAGCCTGCATCCCTTAGCAGAGGGGATGGATGACACTGACCGTTTCTAGCCTTCCTCTTGGGCCGGCTAGGGCCGGTGGCCATGGTTGGTGCATGGGTTAAAGGTTTCCTGGGTGATGCTGGAAAACAAAGCTAATTGGTCCGGACAGGGCCCTGACCTGGCTGTAAGCTGAGTTGCTCAATAACCATCGGCTGGCCTCGGGTGTTCTAAACACAATGGGTCCTTCCCTGCAGCTTCAGAGACATGATTCTAAGAGGCTGCCGGAGGCTCAGAACAGTGGAGACAGTTCCCTTTTCTCCCTAACTCAATCTCCCGCATCCAGACAGCCCTCCGCACCCAGCTCTGCGGCATACTATAGCTTGGGGTGATGGGCCAGCTCACCCTGCCCAGCCCAGCGTGCCCCTCATTAGTGTGTGGTGCGTTTCAATGATATAAATACCTCATCTCCCCCTTACATTAGAATGAATGGGAAATCACCAGTGGACAGGCTCACGCATCAATAGAAATGTGTCCTCTAACACCGGGCACTCCATGTGCTTCCCCGCCTTGTTGCTTCCGTCGCCTGATAACGCACAGTGACATTTCTCCTGGAGGGAGAGGATTTGGTCCCCAGGGAAGCAACCATCTAGTAGTATCCCTTAAAGATGTTCAAACTCTAGGGTTCACTCTGGAGGAAGGGGAAGGGGTTCATTGTGTCCCCTGAATCAGCAGCAGTTGGCTGGGTATAACTATGATCAGAGAATACCAATGGCCTTGGGAGCATTGAAACAGTCTCTGAGGGGACCACAGCGTTATGTGTCCATGTTCTCCTGGACTTGGGGAAGGTCAGAGCTAGAAATGATGAGGAAATGGGGATGATTTGGCCCAGCGTCCTCTTGCCTCAGATGAACAAGTTAAGATCAGAGAAGTCACACCTGTCTGGGGGACTCATTGAGTCCGTGCAGATCTGAACCCTGAGCCCAGGTCTCATGAAACCCAGGCCTAGGCTCTGCCCCTTGCCTTTCTTATCTCTAGATTTTTATAGGCAACTAGAGGCCTGATGTACCAAGATTTGTGCAAGTATGGGCCTTCCTTCCCCTGGCTGCTGACACCGCCTCTGCTCTGGCAGAGCTGCCTTTCTGCCTTCCCACACTGCCCAGAGGCCCGGAGTAGCTGGGGTGGTGTGGTACACCTGTGTTGTCGCCATGGCAATGACACAAGCATCTCACCCAGCCCCTGGCCGCTTGGTGCCTGCATGTGCAAATTAATCTGTCGGTTTTTGTTGGGCTAATTTGCACACTCATTCCTGATTGGCTGGTGGGTATTGCAAAGGTACAGTCAATTAGCATGTTACTCTTTTATTAGGTTGATTCTCTTGCCCTGTTTGTTTCTTTTTACTCACTCCTCTCCCCTTCCACTCCAAGGTCACTGCCCACTTGCTGTCTTCATTCTGGGCCTGTGAGCCTCTCTGTCTTACAGGGAAGAGGCCAAGGGAAGACCTGGGGTCTAAGGCATGAAGTGTCCTAAAATGCACAGAGCAGAGATGGCATTTTCTCTGCTAATAGTCGGTTTCTTCCATGAAAGGGACTTCCCGTCTCTACTGAGAGTGCAAACAGGCAAACTGACAGGAAGCATCAGCCAGAAAACCAAGGAGGAAAGAGAGGCTTGGTCAAAGTGCCCCGACCCTAAGCCAGCCACCCCCTCCCATCACACATAAATATTTATGCCTCGGAGGAGGAAGGAGACTAGGCTGGCTTAGAGTCTAGGTCACCCTTGTCCAGTTGCTGGCATGTTTTTATGGGGTTTTGATTGTCAACAACAATGTAGAAAGCTGTAGCCGCTCGAGCACGGAGCCTCCTCCGCACTCCTCCCCTGCCAGCCCTGTGCCCATCTGGCCCTCATTCATCCTCATCACTCGTCCCCTGTAGCCACATTTCCCTCCTGTGTCTGAACGGACACCTCCTCATGCTCCATGAATATGCAATGCCTTCCTTTCTGGACACAAAACGACCTTGAGGGTCTCCCCAGGGCTGCAGCCAAACTTGGGATGGAGGGTTCTCCATGGAGCCCACTTTCCATTGGCCACAGGGTGAGGGGATTAGAATCAGGAGACAGATCGTGGGCTGAGGGGCTGAGGCGAGATGTTTGCGTATGCCCACCTCTCCGGCCAGTGGACACTGGTATTGCCCTCGGTCTTGGTGGCCTGAGAAATACCAATAATTGTGTCGGAAGACGGCCAGCCAAGTTAGAGCTCCATCCTGCTGATGGCTGGCCTGGGCACAGCTCGGAATTCAGGGAGGGCACCAGCATCCTCGACCATGACTGTTCAAGCACAGAGTGGCGAGGAAGTTGAGGTGGGGTGAGGAACAGATGGGAGAATAAGACTCGGATCATTGTCCACTTGCAGAATTCCGATTGTAGGTATAACTGGGGCATCATTGGGGCTCCCCTGCCGCCTACATGCCCGGCTGTAGGTGCCATAGCTCACATTGAATCCTCACCACCAGCCTGCAGGGTGAGGCCGTTATTATCCCCGGATGAGGGTGAGGAAACCTGGCCAACTCACTCAAGGTCACGAAGCCAGGGAGGCAGAGCTGGAGCCAGGCCCGGGGAGCTGGCTGCCCTCTGCCTGCTCTTCCCATTTCCCGCTTTTGCTGTCCAGGGCTGGTGAAGCGCTGTCCCCACGCCTGCCTGCCTGGGACGGGGACACAGGTCTCCCTGGCTCTTGGTTTCTGCCTTTTCTGAAACGTTCTCCTTGGGGCCGGTGGCTGTTCCTCCATGGCCCAGTCATGGGACACGAGCCCAGCTCACCGCACCCCAAGCAATGCGAAGTGAGTCGCATGCTCCAATGGGAGGGTGGTTGTCATGGGAACTGGGCATTGACCTTCCCACTGCCCAGTGAACGGCCTCACTTGGCCCAGGGCTGCTGGTGGCACCTGCCCAAGGGGTCCTCCCACTATGCCCCCCACAGAAGGCCAGGTCCCATCTCCTACTGGCTCCTCTCCGGTCCCCCAGGCTCCAAGCTCGGTCACGGCCAACTAGCAAGACTGCTCTTCACACTGCCCAGGGCGCTTCACTCTGGACCCCGTGCCCCTCAGTTCCAGCCCATCTTTGACCAGCAGAACCCTGGGAGCGGCTTCTCCGGGAGCCTCGGGCCCTGAGGCTGTCGCTTAGGTGACAGGCTCTGTCCTTGGAGAAGGCCATTGTGGTTTTACCTGAGGCCTTGCTTTGTCTCCTCACATCCCGGGAGCCCAGAAGGAACCCATGGGGCCATCGCGTGTACCCTGAGGAGGCCCAGCCTTCGGGGGCAGGTGGAGTTCCACCTGAGATAGGCAGGGGGTTCTATCTCCACCTCCCTGGTCCTGCCAGGGGGCCGAGGAGGAAAAGGCCTCAGAGGGAGCCCCCAGACCCGTGGGAGGACTGGGTGGGGTCTCAGGGAGGAAGGGCACAAAACCCCGAGGAAAAGAGGGGGACTCAGCGGGGAGAGAGGGAGCCACTGCTCCGCCCCCACCCTGCAGGCCCTCTCTAGGCCCTTACCTGCTGCCCCCAGGGAGGCAGCCGCTTGCAGGAAGGAGCCCTGTCCTCAGGGGAGCGAAGGGGGAGGCGGCCCCAACCCAGAGCAGGCTGTCATCGGGCTCCTTCCCGGGGGGGGGGGGGAGAGGGGGGCTGATTCGCATCTCTGAGTGGCACCCTGAGCCCTGTGCTCGGAGCAGTCCAGCTCCAGAGAGAGGAGCAGCGCTGGTGAGTCACTAGCTGCCAGCACATCTCCCTTCTCGGGGGTCGGGGACAGGCTGGCGCTGTGACTCAAGGCACCTGCTTGAAAAGGCCTCCCACCCCACGTTGTCAGAAACCACCTCCAGCCGAGTCACCCAGGCCCTCTGCAGTAACACTTGGAGGGGCCCTCCTGGCCATCCCCTCTCCCCCAGATGAGCATATGGCATTAACAGAGTTAGCAGAAGTGAGAAAGCACGAGGGTGGGGCCGAGAGCAGCTGGGTTTTGAGGGCCGGGGGGACTGAGGGGAGAGGGACCTGCCACTGGGGAGCACCCTGGAGCTGGCGGGCGGTCCCGGGAGGCAGTCCTGGGTGGATGGGCATTTTGAAGGCTCTCGGTGGCTTTTAAGGGGATGGGAGGGACATGGGGCCAAGCTTTCTTCTTGCTTCGGCCCTTTTGGCAGGTGGGGGGCGGTGTGGGGGGAAGAGACCAGGGAAAGGCAGCAGCCAGTGCCTCTGAAACTCCAGGTCCCTTTCCTGCTGACAGCGCTCTTTCTGTTTACTTTCTGGTATTAGTAAATCCTGCCCGAGCCTGGGCACACACCCAGCTCTCTTCAGGGAAAATTATTTCCCAATTCCCTTTGGGCGCTGTTTTCTGCCGAAGCAGCTCTGGCTGAGCGATGGCTGCCTCTTCCAGGAGACAGCAGGGGGGCCTCAGCAGGGCCCCTGCCTGCGGGGTGGCCAGCTGGCAGCGGCCTGGGCCCCCGGGCCAGACCCAGGCAGCCTCGCACACACTCATGCACCCACATGCATGGCCCTGGACACAAGCTTGTCCGACTGGCTGTTTGTCATTCCCCCACCCCCTCCCCCAGGACTCCAGCCCCCCAGGGTTTTCATAAGAAACTGCATTGGGACGAGGAGAATTTCGGGGAGACCTTGCATCCTGAAGATTATGCAACTTATTCGATATCCACGTGAGTGGTTAGGATAAGCCACAACTGCTTCCTCTTTGGTGTGTCTCCCATGCGCTAAGAAAGGAGGAGAAAGATAGCTCTTCGTGTCCCTCATGAGGAAACTGAGGCACAGAGGAGGGAATAGAGTGTTCCAGGCCACGGTCAGCTCTGGTCTGCCTGTCAGGCGGCCTCTAAAATGTGTTCGGTAGACAGGGTGCCAGCTCCCCAAACCTGCAGGTGAGCAGGACTTGGAGTGAGGAAGCCAAGGCTAGAATCCTGCCTGTGCTGTGTGGCCTCGGACAGATCACATCACCTCTCTGTTTCCTCTTTTCGCATAAGAGAGCCGTTAGTAAACGCTGGGAAATCACCTGCCTGGCACAAGGTTGCGGGGAGGATATAATAAAATATCAATGAGGAAGGGCCTGCTGAGACTCTTGCCACAGCCTATCGATCCTGATCCTAAGAACAATAATACAGAGCGTGTTTCTAAAGCACTTGCCAGATACATTATCCCATGTAACCCTCTCAAATCGGAAGAAATCGGAATTATTCTATAGATGAGGCAACCTGAGGCAATTCCCCAGAGTCACACGCTTTCCAAGCGATGGAGTGGAGAAGCAGCACTGCCATCCTTTTCCTTAAAGCTCTGCGACTGTAATACATTTCACCCTTCCTTGCCCCCAGGCAAGTATTACATTCCTGTTTGAGGTTGTTTGGAAAAAACCAGAAAGCCACACAGAAACCAAACACGGCTCGTGGTAAGCTAATTATCCTGAGGTAACCAGCGCTAACGTTTTTATGAAATCCAGCACCCTCCCGTTGCTTAGAAAAACCACATGGATGCGGGAATGCGCTGGAGACAGAAGGAGCTGAGGCACTGGCGAGGTCGCTCCTGGAAATTTCCAGGACTAAGCTTCCCCGTTCTGGACGGATGCTGGGAAGGAAGGAAGGAAGGATGTGTGGAGAACAGGAAGAAGCAGTGTGAGGCGCACAGGGCCAAGGCTCAGAGGAGGGGGAGCGAAGACCAGACAATGGCGTCTCCGTTATTAGGAGGTCCCCGAGTTCCCTAGGATGCGAGGCATGCGAGGGGCCGCTGGGCATGGCCTGGCCTTGATGCCAGCCTGGGCCCTTCTGGGGGGCTCTTCTAGGCTCATTCGGTGCCCAAAAGCAGTCCCTCCAAAAGCGCTGCTCATTAATTCCAGAAAGTCTGCTGTGGGCTCAGGCAGCCGCTGGCTGTGGCTCTGGCACCGGGCCTGGCCGGGGCCCAGACTCCATGTCCCGCCCCCCACCAAAGCTGCCCCAACCCTAGCCCCATCTCTGTGTCTGCTCCTGCTCTTGGTGCCTGGAAGAGAGGAAGTAGCCATGGGTGTCACCTGCTCGCCAATGGGAGGCGTTTCTGACTCTGACAGAGCATGCGCCCTATAATTTTTGGAGTATGTAGTTACAATAATGGGGCTAGTTTGGTTCCTCATCACTGCGCTCTCAAATTTCTTTTGAGAGCCAAATTTTTTAAACTTAAACTTCTTCTAATGCCACTTCTTCAAAATAGACTCACCCAGGCCATGGTATTTTGTGGATGAGCCACACTCAAGGGGCCAAAGAGCCACATGTGGCTCCAGAGCCGCAGTTTGCCGACCACCGGCTCTGAGACCTTAGGCAAGGGTTAGGAACCTCAATGCGGGGTCATTGTGACCTCCTCCGAGCAACGCTGCACAAACGAAATGAATTAAATATAAGTGAAGCATCCAGCAGGGTCTCCAGCCACCAGCAGACACTCTTTACTGACAGTTCCCTTCCCTGCTGACTTTGGCTTTGATCACCAGAAGAAGTAGGCTATGGAGTGGAAGAAACTTCTAAATCCCGGCCAGGACATGCTCAATTGATTCTTTTAACTCGGTAAGACAGCCGTTCTCGCTTGCTAAGGCTTCCCGAGAGGGCTTGTTAAAACAGATTGTTGGACCCCACCGCTGGTGAAGGTGGGCCCAATCATTTGTGTTTCTGGCAAGTTCCCTGTAATGCTGGCGCTGTAGGTGCCTGAAGCCAATGGCTTAGGGAATATTTGCAGAATGGGGCCAGGTTCTTTAAAACACTACCTAGTTTGCTGAAACCCTTTGGCTGGGGCTGAGATGGCTTCTGGCTACAGTTTAGCTATCCAGGGTACTGCTGGTAAGTAGGGAGAAGGTGAAGGGCAATAGCGACCAACACCCCCCCGCCCCCCCCCCCCCCGCCCTTCAATCCCCTGAGGATCCCACGTGGCTTTGATCCATCGAGACCCGGTCACCTAACAAAGGAGAAGAGGCCCTTGAGGATCATAACTTTTGCTCAGCAGCACGGGGAATGGCTTTGGTTGTGCTCCCTGATGACACGCTCCATGTCGCAGAGGCTAGTAGGGTCGGATCCAGGGCAGCTACAGTCCCCGCATTTGCCTTAAGTTGCAAACTGAGGAGACACAGAATCACCCCGGAGCTTGTTCCTCATCCACATCCAGGCCCATCTTCAGAGCCTCTGACTCAGCAGTACTTGGTGCAGCTCAAGAATCACATCCCTGTCTCCCAAGCCACACCCTGAGGAACACACAGATGAGGCTCTGCCCTGAAGCCACGCTGTGGCCCACAGGGACGCTCTTGTCACCCATCCTTTTGCCTCCTTCTCAATTAGTTATACCCCACAACGCTGACTGCTCATTATTCAGCAAGTACTTACTGAGCACGTGTCGCATACCAGAGACTGTGCCCCAGCCCAGAAAGACAGTGCTGAGGACAACGGAGGGCTGGAACTCGGGGAAGAAAAGCAAGGCCTAAGGGGCACAATGGGAGGAGACACCCACTTTTGGAGGCATGCATGAGCCCCAGAGAGGCCTCCGTCACAGTGGGCCTGGCAAAACAGGCCCGCCCCTGTCCCTCGGGAACCCACAGTCTAGAGCAGGGACTGTGGCTTTGGAGGAAGTGGTCCTGGGGTGAGCGGACACCTGCCTTATGAAGAGTTAGGGAAGGTGATCAGAGAGAGCGAGATGTGCTAAGTCCTGGGGCGGGAAGAACCCGGGACTCTGGAGCTGAAAGCGAGCCTGAGAGGCTGGCCGTGGGAAGGAGGGCCGTGGCAGGGGGAGGGCAGGGGCCTGTGGCGTAGGCCTGGCAGGTCTCGGTAAGGGGTTGGGTTTTCATGCCGAGGCCAGGGGAAGCCACTGGAGGGTTCGAAAGGAGTGGTGAGGTCCATCTGGCAATCTGACAGAGCGCTCTGGCTGCGCCGTGGGGGCATGAGGCTGAACCAAAGGAACCAGGGAGGTACCTGTGCCAGCTGAGAGGTGGCTTGGCCTTCTGGGTGGCACTGAAGATGAGGGAAGTGGGGAGACTGGAGATGGAGAGGACTGACGCAGGGCTTGGTGGGGAACTAAATGCAAAGGGGAGAGGAAGGCAGGAGTCGGTGGTGATGTCTCGTTTCTGACTTGAGCTGAGGAAGAAGAGGAGAATGTAAATGGAACATGAGAGTCACCTTTGAGCGTCTGAGACGTGTTCAATGCCTGTGAGATGTCCACCATGAGAAGTGTTGGCTCCAGGAGCTGGAGTCTAGAAGACAGGCCTCTGAAAGGCCCTAAGTTCAGAGTCATGTTCATGGAGGTGGGCATTGACGTGGATGGGAAGGAGGGAGAGGCGTAGACCCCGGTTCTGAGGAACTGCTATTTCGAGGCAGAGAAGGGAGGAGGACTCAGCAGAAACTGGGAAGGCGCAGCCAGGGGGGGTGAAGGGAGCACGGAAGTGGATGCTTCAAGAGCAGACGGTCATCTCCATGGAAGGCTGCACAGAGCAGCCTCACACAGCAGGACCGAGAGACGCTGGGGCAGGCCCAGAGCTTTGGGTCAGCGAAGAGAAGGAAGCCCGTCACGGGCAGTTCAAGTGTGTGCCCTTGGCTGAGCCCAAAGCCCGGCCTGTTTGGTGTCCCCGGGCACCTGTTGGCAGCACTATTCAGTTGCCCCAGGAGACCACCCACTGGGACCAGGACTCCCCGCTCCTGCCACAGAGAGGGGGGGTGCTCACCGCCCCAAGATGCCTACCCTCTCCCTGGGGAAGCTGATGGCTGTTTGATAGCCACAGGCAGATGGACAGCTTGAGTTGGGAAATGAAGACAGATTCTCATTGCCGACTTTGTGAATGTGCCCCCTGCTGCTCTGTCATTACTGAAGGTGCCAGGGGGCGGACCAGGGTGGAGGTAAGGTCCTGAGCTCTGGCCTCTCGTGGCCAAGAGCCTGGGATGTAGACTCTCCAGCTTGCCCAGGCATTGCCTCCATCTCCTCTGGAACTTTCCTAACTCCGCTCCCCCTGGCTCCTTCTACCCTGCACAGCCCCCTTGCTCTGTGCCCACCTTCCCAAATGAGAAGTGTTGGCTCCAGGAGCTGGAGTCTAGAAGACAGGCCTCTGAAAGGCCCTAAGTTCAGAGTCATGTTCATGGAGATGGGCATTGACGTGGATGGGAAGGAGGGAGAGCTGCACCTCCCATGCGATTCTGAGCCACGGATACCTGCTCAAAAGTAATGGTGCGTGTGAAACACTGAGCCTCTTTCCCAGGGCAAGTTCACGAATGGGAGAAAAACTTTCCTAAGTAAAACCGGCTGTTTCCCTGAAGATGCTCTGATACAGTAACATTGGCCTCCTGCTGAGCTTGAGACTCTGGATCCCTGAGGACCAAACCCAGCCTCCAGGATCTCCCCCACTTCCTCCCGCACCCTCAGGCTCCACATAGGCTGGAGGGTCCCCTCTTTCCCATAGGGTCTGAGCTCCTGGTGTCCACACCACAAACTACAGCTGGAGTGTGTGGAGTTCGTTTAAGATGTCTCAGTTCTGTCCCATTATTTATTCATAAAGCTGCAGAGCCCTTGGGGAGTAAAGCACTTGAGAGAGAAAGCAGGCCTGGAGCTCAGAACAAACAGAACCCAGCAGGGAGCCCGAGAATCCCGCCCTTCCGGCCCTTCAACCACCCACCCAGGGAGGAGCCCACCCATCCAGGGAGGAGCCCACCCATCCAGGGAGGAACCTATACATCCAGGAATAATCCACCCACCCACCCACGTCAGCAGACCAGCACTTACAGCAGGAGCCCTCAGCACAGGACCGAACGCCCACCCCGGGCGCCCTCCCAGCAGAGTCCTGAGCCAGCTTGGGGGCTCGAGGCGGAGGGAGTGAGTCTCTCTCCTCACTGCAGCCCCCTCATCAGTGGGTCTCCCCATCCTACAGATGTGGTTCCCTGGTGAACCTTGGCCTTGCTTCAGGCACTTGTAACATCTGTCCCAAAGCCTTTGGACCCAGGGACCATGGGCACTCACCCCAAGTCAGTCCAGGGGAGGGAGAGAGGTGACCCAGGAGGAGGGAGCAGGACAGCTGGCTGGGAGAGACAGTGCTGATCAGGACAGCCAAGCAGGGAGAGGCTATTTCAGGGCGGAGAGAACAGGGCAGAGGCATGGCCGTGCAAAGTAACGGGGAGGGCTGGGGGGCAGAGCCTCAGAGAGTCAAGAGGGTGTGGCCCAAACTGTGGGCTCTCCGGCCACCCCAATGGCTGCAGGGCCTCCCGTCCCAGCTCTGCCATGTTGCAGCTGTGTGTTCTTGGGCCAGTTGCCTAACCTCTCTGTTCTTCAGTGTCCCCATGTAGAAAACGGGGATAATGATAGTATCCATCTCATTAGGCTCATGTGAAGATAGTGTGCTTTCCCATGTATAAGCACTTAGGAATGAATGGCACATAGTAAACACTCAATACATGTTAGTGGGTATCACAGCTGGTGTGTGGGGCACCTGAAACAGAACGGCCAGCAGCAAAGGCGAGGGCTAAATCCCAAAGAAACCGGCACGTCACTCTATTCTGTTAAATGAGTCCTACTGCTCATAAATGTCAGAGGCGGCGCTTGCCCCAGAGCTGCCTGACCCGCAACCCATGTTCACCACCATCCCTTCGTCACCGGTGTTTACTGAGCACTTACTATGCAGCAGGCACTGGGCTAGACAGGACAGCTATAACGATGGGTCTAACCAGCCCCCCTCCCTGTGCTAAGAGCCCACAATCTAGTGAGAACACAGTGTTCACATGTAATCCCCGCAATCAACTCAGAAGTTGTGGTCATGGCACAGGCTATGAAGAGGGGGTCACGATGCTGTCCCGCCTCCACATGTGATCCTTCTCCACCCTCAACACCCAGCCCCAGGCCAACACGGAGCGTTGATGTGAAGGTTCCTTTACCCCAGTGGTCAGCAAACTCATTAGTTAACAGAGCAAATATCAACAGTACAACGATTGAAATTTCTTTTGAGAGACAATTTTTTAAACTTAAACTTCTTCTAACGCCACTTCTTCAAAACAGACTCGCCCAGGCCATGGTATTTTGTGGGAGAGCCACATGTGGCTCACGAGCCACAGTTTGCCAACCACTGCTTTACCCAATGGAGCCAAATTGGCTCCCACCCATCTCTCTTCGGGCCGGCGCCGGGGTGACGTGGCGCGCCCAGCCCAGGGCCACAGAGCCCCCTCATCTCCTGGGGCTTTCCCGAAAGCACACGGAGGCTTCTCCGCTGCTGCTGAGAGGTCAGGCCAGCCACTTAATGACTGAGAGACTGGAAGTGCTCTCTGATGGGGGAGCATCGTGCTGGCTGCGCTCAGCCTCGATTCCCAAGCCGGACGGGAGGTACTGCAGCACTCGCCGCCGCTTTAGGAGAAAGAAAGCGGGTCTGGGAGGAACAAAACACGTGGGGCGGTGGGGACCGGAGGAATGAGAGCAGTCTGGTCTCAAAACCAAGTTGCCTGATTCTTTGAGGTGGACCCCAGACCCCAGCCAGGCGTCCTTGGCCATCTCAATGGTGATGGACGGTCCGCTTTGAATCTTTGGTTTTATGACGACGCAGGGGCCTTAAGGATAGAACATGGAGTACAAGTCCCTCATATGACAGACGGGAGCCCAGAGCTGTGAAATGACCCGCCCAAGGTCTCCAAGCTCGCAGCTCGCTAGGAGCCGAGGGACGAAAGCTCCTGTGGGTCACGGCTCTTTCCTGGGCAGCCACCTGCAGGGATTTGTTCTCTCTGCCTGGGGTCATGTGAGCGCATCAAGAGAGAGAAGCACTTTCATGAGCGCTTGCAGATGGACTGTTGGGGAGCCAATGGGAGCGATGCTGTGCCTTTAAGAAGCAGACTGCCCAGATGCCTGGGCACTGCAGCCAGGGAAAGCGCTGCAACTGTGGGCAACAATGTCAGGCAGACAGGTTGCACTTTAAGCACAGACTCTCTAGGGGCCAACATCCTGGCTCTTCCTCCGTGGCAGCAGGCCCGCCCCCTCTTAGCCAGCCGCTGCTGGGCTCAGAGCGACCCTGTCACCCCTAGATTAAGAGTCAGGAGAGCCAAGTGAGTTTCTGGGCAGCGGTGACCTCTCTCCGGCAGCGGGGAGCTCATTACCAGGGAGGGGTCCTAAGGTGGCTCCCTTGACAGCGGGTAGAGAGGAAAGCAATAACGTGCTGGCTGTTGTGCAGCTCCTGGTCCCTCCTGCTTTTATTAAAGCCAAAGGGGCAAGCATCCCTAATGCGGATCAGGGCTAGGAAGGCACACAGATCTGGGGCTGGAGCTCCTGGGAGAGAGAGCAGGGCAGGGAGAGGGCCTGGTGAGGCCACCCATGGGCCCGGGCTTTCCAGAGAGGAACGTGGCTACCAGAGATGCCGACTGTTTCCTTATTCCCCACCTCCTTTACTCAAAATCTACCTATTCTTTTCCTCATCAAATAGCCCAGTCCTCTGCCTCCTGCATGTGCAGGCGCAACATCCCCTCGATCCACTGAGCCAAGAGCAGCCAACTCCCCATAGGCCTGGTGAGGCCCAGTCACAAACAGCAGCGGGTTTGGGAGCCCCACGTCTAACCTCTCATTCGCTTCTTTGCAGGAAAGCGTGGATTTGGGGGAGATCATGTTCTCCCTCTGCTACCTGCCCACAGCAGGCAGGCTCACCCTCACCGTGATCAAGTGTCGGAACCTCAAGGCCATGGACATCACCGGCTACTCAGGTACCTCTCCCGCCCCAGGGGCCTGCCCTCAGCCACGTGGCAGCCCAAGCGTTAGGATTTGGAGAGAGAGGGGGAAGAGCTGTCAGCGTTCACAGAAAAGCCACTGCTCAGGAGGGACACGCCGTGGGTTCGCGTCCCCGTTCTGCCACCTCCTTGCACGGTCATGTTTTGGTTTCCTAATGTGAAAAAGTAATTTTCAGGTTGCTTTCAGGATCAAGGAGTTAATTCACATAAACGCTTAGAACTGTGCCAGGCACATCATGAGCGCTCAGCAGACACTAGCTATTAGCACCGTTCTCTCTCCAGAGGAGGGCGAGCACAGGAAGCGAATACATAGGAGTGAGTACGTGCTGGAGGTCCAGGCCGCCTGCGGCAGCTCTGCAGTCCCATTTAAAGGAGCACCTGCCACTGAAAGCGAGTGCATTGTGTGTGAGTCTTCCCTGCAGGCTCCGGCCTCGGCCTCGGCAGCGGAGAGATGCTGGGAACCACAGGAGAAAATGAGTGCCAGTCTCGCCACCGAGGCAATGCCTGCCTGGGGGCAGCTGGCCGTGGGGTCGACGTCTGCCCCTCTGCCGTGGCTCTACAAGGCTGTCAGAGAAGGTGTTTGAGTGCTGATATCCCAGAGGAGCAGCTTGGCTCCCAGGAGCCTCCGTCCACCACTCTTGGCTCAAAGTGAAACGGGGCGAAGCATCCCTAAGAGCCGGCGCACGGAGCAGACTGGGCCGCGCATGGAGGGCACGTGCAGGAAGAGGCCTGGCTGGCTTCCGGGGAGCCCACCTCCGAGGCTCTGATGACTCGGATTACAGAGTAAAGCCTCTTCCTCGGTGCCTGTGAACTGGGATGGGAGTGTATGGAAGGGTTTCCCTTCTATCCCTCAGTCTAGTGTCCTTTGTCTAATCACAGTTGCCATGAAGAGGGGCCGGTCCAGCTGAAAACATCTGGGCCAGGTGCAAGCTGGTAGTGCCCTCTGAAGAAGAGGCGGTAGAGGTCTTGAAAAACGAGGTTTCAGGGAAATGCCCACGCACTTACTGTGTCCTGGTTGCAACTTTGAATCGCTAGGAGCCTCTGCTTCTAGCCACCCCCACCCCGCTCCCTGCAGCGCTCAGGCCTTCAGGCCAAAGACTCCCCCAGTTAGCACCTCTGCACCCCTGTCCCTGCCCCCCCAGCCAATGCTTCTCCTTCCACCGAAACTACCACCACTCACCGGGAGGTGCAAGAGCTTAAAAACCTTTTCAGACAAAGTCAGCTTTCTCCGAAAATACAGCCACCGTAGATTTCATTTTAATATCAAAATAAGTGCATGCCAGGGACAGAAATCCACAGAGGACTCTCAAGGCTGCTGAGGCAAATGCGATTTTGCTACCCAAAGTCCCCACACTATCTTCTGGGGTGTAATTAAATTGATGTGCTAGGGCGAGAGCTGGTGGCGGAGCCACTGAGGTCACTGCCGAGGCTGCTCCCCATCAGAGGGCTGGGGGCAGAGGCCACGGGCTGGGTCCTAACCTCCCTCTCACAGTTGCCCCTTTTCCCACCTGGGCTTACAATCTGGTGCCGCCTCAGCTTGATTCTGAAAGCGCAGGTGCTGCTTCTTGTCAGGGATTCTGCCTACTTTGTTCACTGATAGAATCAAGTGTGGAGAACACAGTAAGCATTGAATAAATATGTAATGAATGAGTGAATGAAGGAAGGAATGAGTGAATGAATTTATAGCTTGAGGAGCCTTATCCAGGTGATGCAGGGGGCATACATGCCAAGGGCCTCTCAAACTAGACCCCCTGCTTTTGAGGATGACTTTGAGGTTACCTTCAGCCCAGACTGCTTTGATGTTGGACTAAACGAGGCAGGGAATGGAGCTTATTCACGGCTGTTCTTGATTTATATGGTGTTGACGTCTAAAACCAAGAATCTTCCTATTCTCCTTGATCTAAACTGGTCGTGAATCAATCCTCTAAGCCTATCTACTGGACCATGGCAGTGAACATAATTCAAAATAGCAAGGATCGGTGTGCCAGGAGGGGGTGGTGAGTCCGTGAACTCCCCCATCTCTGCCACATCTGGTCTGCACTACTTTGGAGCCAGTGGTTAAAAAGTGAGCTTTGGAGTCAAACAGGCTAGGGTGCAAATTGTAGGCAAGTTTCTTCATCTCTCCAAACCTCAATTTCCCTACCTGTACAATGGGGATGATAATGATGACGAATGTTTTATAAGGTTAAGGTGACATGTAAATGACATGATGCATAGGGATCTCTTAGCTCAGTGCTGGCACTTACTATATGCCGAGTCACGATGGCTCTTGTGACCACGAGGCTGAAATACCCTGCTGGTCTTTGTGCCCCGCCCTCAGCTGCTTCAACAGCACAGGCTGTTGCAGAGGAGAGGACCTCAGAGGGCGTGTGGAACCAGCGTCCCACCGGAGCCGTAAAGTTTGGCCTCGGAGCACCCTAGGGAACAGTCACTGTGATGCTCAGTGTCTCGAGTGCGGGTGAGATGGTTGATTCCAGCAAGGATGTGCACCCCTGGGATTTTGGGGTTGCCTTGAAGGGTGGACAGAGGGAGGTGGAAGCTGGGCACCAGTCATAAGGCATTTGCTCCGGGCACGGCCCCGGACAGGTGGCTCTTTCCCAGCCTGGAGATGCCGTGGGAAGACATGGACACAGGCATGGCAGGTGTTGTGGCAGCCTCCGCCTGAAGACACTTTCCAAAGCAATGTACACCCCTCAGGAGTTTCGGGGTTGCCAGGGTAACGGCAGGTCTGGGAGCTGGCTTTCCCTTTTCTCTGCTTGGACCTGAACTCTATGCCGGGCATATGTGTAGGGAGGGCACCGGCGAAACGAGAAACTGTCCCGCAGCGGTGCTCAGGCATTCAGGCCATCTCTTTCTCTTTTTCTGAAAACCCTCCTGAGGGGCCCTATCAAATGGGTGATGGGGGGAGGGGATGGGGGACAGGGTTGGTTAAACACCTCATCATCTCCCAGTTCTTCGTAAATCCATGTCTCCACGCCTCCATGTCCCTGTGGTTAAGGCACAGCTGCCACTGCACATTGGCTAGTCAGTGGCTCCTCTGTCTACGGAAATGCCTTCAAGGCTTGGGGTTTCTGGCCAGGGTCACAGCTCTCTAGCTCCCCTGTAGCTGTGCGCCTCAATTGCCACTGAGCCATGCCCAGGAAGCTGAGGCCTGCTGGGCGCCTGGGAGGTGAAACACACCTGTGAATCCAGGAGTTGAGGAGCGGCTGCTCGGCCCCCACTCCTGACAGATTTGCATGAGCCCTGGCATCCGGGCAAGAGGGCGTCTCCGCACATCAGTGTCTCCAAAGCTGCTATTACCCGCGAGCCACCTTCCCGCTTCTTGCGCTGTGCCGCATAAAGAACAGTTAGGACGCCGCCCGGGACACCTGTGCTAGGGGACAATAGGCGTCACTTCACTGGGATGAGTAGAAAATTTCAGGGTGGAAAGATGACCACGAAACACCCATTCAGAAACTAAAGAGACAAAGATGGGAGGCCGGGGGATGATGTTCAGTAAAAGGACGTCTTCTCGCGGGATGGAGAGGATCCAAGATCCCACTGAGAAATGAAACGCCAACGGCCACCCTCACTGCCCGGCCACAGCTCCCGACTCTACCACTGCCCAGAGTGGGCAGCACCGGCCTCAGAGGAAGCAGAGAGAGGGGCTACCACTCCCCTCTGGCTGCCAGATGGCAATGCGCTGCTTGGACCACGGGCCCCCAATCCTTCTGCCAGGGGTGGAGCGCACGGACAGCACTGTGCTAGCTGCTGCTCCTTTACCCAGACAGCGCTGCTTCTCTTCGGGTGCCATCGAGTTCTATTTTTACCCCCTTGCTCTTTGGTTAGTAATGTGCCCAGCCCCCCAGAGAAAAGGATCCAGTGAGGTGAAAGGAATTGAGTGCCTCTTCACCACCCCTGGGAGGCAGCCGGCCATCACGGAGCCGAGATTTAGGGCACTGACTGCACACCCACGGGCAGGTGTCCTGATTTGGGGCCAGCCTTCCCATTAGTGCAGGCCTGTGAAGCGCTCTCCCAACAATCCTGAGGTCTCTGAAGCGTGGAGTGTCCTCAGAGACAGGTGTGCTCCATCAATTACTAGTGCTTTAACTGTGTTAACAACCCACTGGTGGCTCTGATGACCAACAGTACGTGGAATAGGGCTTCTGTCCCCTCTGGTGCAAATGGCGTTAGAGGACATCTCTTTAACACGCTGCCTTTCTTTCCTTCCCACCGCACAGATCCTTACGTCAAAGTGTCCCTGCTCTGTGACGGGCGGCGGCTGAAGAAGAAGAAAACCACCATAAAGAAGAACACGCTCAATCCTGTGTACAATGAGGCCATCATCTTTGACATCCCGCCAGAGAACATGGACCAAGTCAGCCTGCTCATCTCGGTTATGGACTATGACCGGTAGGTACGGGCCCCAGAGGGACATGGCTCCCTACGTCTCCCGGCAGCGCAGGGCCTCTTGACCGTGGACCTGGGGATCACAGGCCAGGTGTCCACTGGCTTCAGGCCTGGCTGTAGTCACGGAGAGGACAGGAGCTTGAGGAAGAGCCTGGGTTTCCCTCAGCAGAAGCCCAAGCTTCACTTCCCAGCTGCCCCATTTCTGTGGGGGCCGCTCCCCGCTCCCCTTCCCCGAGTTCAGTCCTGACCATTCCCATTCCTCCCTCTGGCACCGAGTCCTGTCACCTGTCCTTGAAAAGGCCTCTCCTCCTCTCCATTTCTGCTGCTGCTCCCGCTCCCGCTCGGGGATGGCGGTGCAGCCTCCATCACTCCCACGCCTTCCTCCTAAGGGACCACTTTCCTCCTGGGCCCGCCCTTCTCAAGAACCATCCGTGGCTGCTGGTGGCCAGGCTCTTCCCCTGGACTCTCAAGGGTTTCCATCATCTGGACCCAGCACCTCCATCCTTGAGTTCTCCTTTATTGGAGATATTTCTTCCCTTCCACCTCTCCAATCCCACTCCTCCATCCAGCCTGGCGCCACAGTATTTTCCAACTCCTCTAGCTACTCGCACTCCTCTCTCCACTTGCCACTCCTGCTGAGGGAGAAGGAAGCCAGGCGGTAAAGCCTCAATCCAGGATTTTTAGCACAAGTCCTCGGGCACAGTAGGTGCTCGGTGAACAGAGTTGAGCGATGATTGATGTCCTTGCTGAGTGAGTAACTCACCTCGCAGCCGCTGGGGAGTGAGGCAGTGGTGCTCAGAGCGGGTCGATTTATTTCCACATGCTGATGGCATTTAAAACTGGGGATGCTGTGCAAGCCGAATCCAGAAGGGAAGGGACCCAAACCCTCCAACTCGCCAAAGTCAGGCCAGCTGCCCATCCTTTCCTGAGACTCCAAATGAGTGTAGAACCTTTTGCTCATCTGTCTGTGTCCAGTGTCCACTCGAGGAGGCGGGGCAAAGCATCACTGTTGCTGGCACCCTGCGGCCCTCTGAGCCCCTGTTTTCAAAGCTCAGTGCTTGGAGCGAGACCTGCCAACAGAGTCCCCGCCCCCGCCCGCCCTCTCTGAGGGTGCGCCTGGCCCCCCACGCCGGGCCTTTGGTCTCTCCCTCAGAGTGGGCCACAATGAGATCATCGGAGTCTGCCGGGTGGGGATCAACGCTGAAGGCCTGGGCAGGGACCACTGGAACGAGATGCTGGCGTACCCGCGGAAGCCCATCGCGCACTGGCACTCCTTGGTGGAGGTAAAGAAATCCTTCAAAGAGGTGGGTGAGGTCGCCCTCGGCCCTTGGCATGCTAGCTGCATGGCAGCGCGCGCTGGAGAATGGCCGTGGGCTGCTGCGAGGCCTCGCCTTTGTGGGTCCTGGGGTGGGGGGTGGGGTGAGGGGCCACGTGCTTCTCCTGCAGTGTGACGGGCAGGGAGGAAGGCCGTGGGGAGCTGCCTGACAGGGAACCTCTGATGTGGGGCAGACAGAAAGCAGCACGGAGTTTTAGTGGGAAAGAGAAACTCGGAGAAAGCCTTCCCAGAAGCCCCGCATGCTTTCACCGAGGCCCTGGGCCAAGACAGCCCTTGAGGAGCGAACCCCACGGAGGTGAGATCAGACTTGGCACGAAATTGGACCTCTGTTGGGAGCAGCAAGTTCCCGAGGCCGCAGCCGAGCAGTCGGGCAGTTTTCACACGGAGGGAGACGCCAGAGATGAGCGATGCTCTAATATACATGGCTGCTCACGAGCTCGGCTGTAAGGTCTCCCTTTCTGGCGGGTCTAACAGAGACACAGTGGACGGTACTGCCTGGGGTTCCCAGGATTCGGGCTTTGAACTTGGCTCCTCCTGTGTAACCTTGAGCCAGTCCTTTCTCTCTCGACTGCAAGGAAAGCGTCCCCTCCAGTGACAGTTCCTCTGTCCCCCCCTCCACGGGCCTCCCCTAGAGTGAGATCCTGTGATTTATGGCCTTGGTGGTCCCAGCCTGCTTTTCTCACGTGGGTTGGGCCGTGGGGTGACCAGGCGGGCTTTAAGCCTCATTCTGAATGCCTCACACCCCATTCCATATCCTGGAAAGCCGGGTGATCATTCACTCATCCTAACGGACTGCCTGCCTCCCAAGTCTAGGGAGCTGCGTAAGATTGGGAAACCTGCTAATAAAAAAATAGAGCGTCATCCCTCCCACCACATGGGCCCTTAAAAGCAGGGTCACCTAAAAAACAGAGCAATCTCGTCCCCACACTCTGGGACACAGAGAAGGTGTGGCATAAAGCCAGCAGGCCTGCCTGCCCCTCTCCTCTGCGGACAAGCCCTTTCCCGGCGGCTCCCAGCAGTGAGGTGTCTCCAGAGAGACGGGCAGCTCAGGGCTGGGGGAGTGGAATCGTCCTGGGGGAGTGGCGCCTTGGGGAGCCAGGCCATGGATTTACCTCCCGGGTAGGTGAGGGCCTTGTGAAGCTCCCGCCCTGCAGCCCGGGGGGACCCCCAAGAAGGATAAGACATAGACGCAAAGTTCCTGCCCATCTGCCGCCTCGCCTTTCTGTCTGTGGTGGTCTTGGTTTGACCAGTTGTGGAGCCTGAGTGAGTGAGGCTGGTTCCTCGGCTATGCAGCTCCCGGCCCTCAGGGAAGCTTCTGCCCCGTCTTTTCCAGAAGGTTCTCTCTGGAGAGTGGAGGTGAGGTTCTACAGACAGCCTCCACCTACACAGAAGGCAGCTACTGAGAGCAGATGACTTGGGGACAGTGCCGTGCCCCTCCCCTTTAAAAACACTTTGGCGGTGTTTAAGAATGTAGCAAAGCGGTCTGCATGGTTTAGGGGCGGAGCATAGGATGGGAGCTAAGAGGCTCCGATGGACTCAGGCAGCTCACGGTCCACACCCAGGTTCCTGGTTGCTGAATGAGGGCTGGGCTCCTCCTAGACAACTCTGACCTCCATGACGACTGGGCAGGGGAGCCAGCATCTTGCACCCCCTTTAATCTGCAATAACACATTACTGTTACCCAACTGGGCTGCCCACATAAACTGGATGTAATCAGCCAGGCTGGATGCAGGGCAGCGGAGAGGTGGTCCAACCCAGAATCACTCTTCTTTGAGATGAATGCAACCTCATTAAGTCAAATAATTGAGTCCAAATCCTGTCTTTTGTGAGTCAGACTACAAGAGGAAGATACAGTGGAATCAAGCTCTTGAAAATGAATATTCGATGAGACAGTAGAGGGGAAGTATCAGTATATGGGAAACGAAAGAGAATAAATTGACTTATATCCTTTGGGTTCTACTTTTTTCTCCGCCTCGCCAAAGAAGCTCCCCAGACCGCCCCTCCCCCCCACATTGCCCTGCCGTCTTCTGCCCAGCTGATGGGTTCTCTGAATGAAGGAGCTGAAAATGACATCTGGCTTGGCAACCTAGGATCCCATCGGTCCAAACGTGTATACAATTTCTATCTATACCGGGAGCACCCACAGTTTAAGGATCTTCATAAACATGAATCCAAAGCCCACCGGGCTCATATGAAGTCCATGTTCTCTGGGTTCATGTGACACATTGTACTTGAACGCTATCTCAGTCATCCTCAGAGCTCCTCCTGCAATCTCTTCCGTCCTGTTCTGGACACTGAGGGACAGTCTTGCCCTGGGACCGCTTTCTCTCATTTGTATAATCCGAGAAGAAATCTCGCTCCCCATCCAGCTCCCAGGAAGATAGATGGCATCGCACCTGGAAAGCATCTGTATTTATAATTGTACTTTTCTCAGAGGAGTTTCGAGTGCTGTGATCATTTCTCTTTTTATTAACAAGAACAGAGGGCTCCGTACTTGCTCGCTTGTTTGGGGTCTTTGCATACGGTCGAGGGCAGCAAATTAACTGAGAGGCATTTTTTTCCTGCTGGGATTTTTTCCCCATGAATACAAAGTGATTAAGCCACAGCAAGCATCCTTCCCTCTCTGCCTGTCATCGCTGTCACCACCTACTGCGCCCGCGATGGCCAGCAACCTTCTCCAAGGCGTTCTATTCTGAAGGGCCAAGTTCAGATTGCCTGCCAGAGAGCTGAGGTCTCTGTTGGAACGTGACCCCTTTCAGAACCATACAAGGTCTTCCTGGAGTGCAGCCCCCCGGGAACAACCACCTTCCTGCCTGTGGGGACCAGGTCTCCGCTAGTTCACAACCCCCGGGCAAGTCTCGTGGGTCATGCATCCGCCTGCTCGCTGTCCACGAACCCGTCTCCTCTGTGTTTACCGTCGTAGGAAAATTGGGTTGGCGGGGAGCCGTGTGCCTTCTTCCTTTGCCCTGGATAAACAAGTCTGCTCCGGGTGCCTTCTCTGTGGCTGTGACAGAAGGAAAAATGGGTGCTCTGTGTAGAGACTTCATTTTCCCCTCTGATCTGGCCCATCAGTCAGGTGGTTTGGGTGGCATGCACGCCCAGGGGAGAAGTCAGTAATTACAAGGTCCCTTGTGCCAACATAGATGGTGCTCACAGAAAAAGGAGAACTTCTAACATGCAGGTCTGTTTGGTGAAAGCCTTAGTCACCGTCTCACGCCAGGCCACCTTTTGGTTAAGAAACCCTTGAGTCAGAAGTCACCGTGGACTCGACAAGCAGGCATTTATTGATGTAAAATATTTCACCAGGGCAACCCTCGGTTGTGAGTGCATTCACGTGGATGCTGCGAGCAGAGACTGCCGCCCGGAGTTAGGAGTAAGTACCAAAGAGGCCAGGCGTCTTCCTGCGCTCCCTGTCTCCTTCCCCTGGCGCGGCCAGGTGCCAGGATGGCAGCCGGGTGGCGTGGAAGGAGCGCCGAGTCGGGAGTCAGGAGACCTGGTTTCGGGTCCTGGCTCTGCCCCGAGCTAGCCGTGTCTTCATGTCTCGGTTCTTTGCTTTCTTCTCTTCGAGAAGGAGAGAGTTAGATGGCATGGCCCCCAGGCCTGCCTCGGGGCTGGCGTGCCAGGTCACACGGTGGCCAGTACTGCTCAGCTTAGCCGGGAAGCGCGAAGGGGCCACAAGGCGCTGAGCTGGGGGCGGATGGCAGAGCTGGCTTTCCGGAGAGCAGGGGACACGAAGGCGCTCGGTAGGTGTGGGTCTCTCCTCAGCACAGGGCCACCCCCTTGTCCAGAGGAGATGCTGATGGCAGGTGGTCTGTTCCTTAGGGGGCTCGGCATTGTCTGGAAAGGCCGTGTTGAGGGGGGAACTGTGTCCTCCCCCCGTCAGCCCCCTACACACACATGCACAGATGCATAGCCAGCCCCCCATCAGCCCCATCACTCCACGGGGAGACTCCGAGGCTCACAGCACACCTGTTAGGTGCCCCAGGACCGGGCTCCGGGAGAGGCAGGGCGGGCAGGATGCCTACTTTCTTTTTTCTTCTTTTCTTGACAGCAGATCCATAAAAAGCGAGAACCACACACACACAAAAGAAAATCACCTTGGGAGACAGAAAAGACTAAGACAGATCTGACCGCAGGACGAGTGTCTCGGCCTTGACCGACACAGGAGCAGGTAGGACCCCGCGCGCCGCGCTGCCCCTGGTGCGCCGCTGCACCGCACTGCGTGCGCGGAGACGGGTGAACACGTGCAGAAAGAACGGTGCTGAGTCCCGCCGGTGTGGCTCGGCCGTGCGGCTCATGGTGTCGGAGGTGGCTTTGGAGAGGGGCACGAGCCCTCGCTGTCGAAGCTGGCGGCGCGGCCCTGCCACTGCTGGAGGAGAGAAGCGGTTAGTGATGGCGGAGGACCTGACCGCTCAGCCTCCAGGCCCGCCTGGCTCATGCACTGAATCCACTCTTGTAAGCTTTCTGAGTGCTGCTGTCAGCCATGCACAGAAACGTGAGGGAACAGCTGTAGATGGGAATACCTGATTTGAGACATAGACCTGCTGCAGAGATCATGAAAGCGTGCTGCAGTGTGAGTGTGTGTGTGTGAGTGTGTGTGTGTGTGTGGAGGAGGTGCGGTGACTGGGCCGTTTCTGAGCTCCCGCCATCTCTCATACGGAAAACCGGATTATGTTAGCGAGAGAGGCAGCCTGCAGAGTAGACCCTCCCTGCCAAGAGCCCGATCATGAATTATTAGCGATTTGTCTGCGGGCTGTGAGTACAGTTAAAAGCCTGGCGTTGCTCTAGCTCTGGGCGTTCTTCAGTCTTAATGCTTCCTCGGGATTGATATGAAGTCGCCAAGAATATCGCAGACTGGTGGAGAGGTAGGAGGTGGAAGGCCGCAGCCCCTTCTCCTTCCAGGGGCTCGCCTTTGCTCCCCTCAGCTCTCTCATCTTGGGGTTGCCTCCTCTCAGCCCGGCCCTTGCCCCTCTGTGAAAGCGGGTGATGTCATGAGGCATGAAGGGGTGAAGGAGAGGTTGAGGCTGATGGACCCGCCCTTGAGCATCTAGCCCTTGTTTGCATGGAGAAGCCAGCCAGGCATAGCTACAGCAGAGTGTGCTGGGCCAGGAGCTGATCCTGCGGGTGAAGGTTCCCAGCCTGCCTGGGGGCTGCGAGCTTAAAGGGAGACAGTCAGCCTTTCTGAGCTGAGGAGACCCAACACTCTGTTAGGTGCCCCAGGACCGGGCTCCGGGAGAGGCAGGGCGGGCAGGATGGCCTTTTGTGTGTGTGTGGTTCTCGCTTTTTATGGATCTGCTGTCAAGGCCGAGACACTCGTCCTGCGGTCAGATCTGTCTTAGTCTTTTCTGTCTCCCAAGGTGATTTTCTTTTGTGTGTGTGTGGTTCTCGCTTTTTATGGATCTGCTGTCAAGAAAAGAAGAAAAAAGAAAGTAGGCAAAAAAACAGAGTGGAGAGCGCAGAAGTCGGCTGGGTAAAATGCGGTGTAAAATAGTCGGATTTGCGGGAAAGGTGATGTGAATTTCTGGAAGGTTGTGTCTCCAAGTGCCACTAGCCTGGACATGGACGGAGCTATGGCCTCCTTCTCGGTGGCCTGCAGGTGCCAATCCGTGCAAGAGCCCCTAGGAGACTATTTGGAGCTCTTCGCTGTGACACAAGCTGAGATGCGGACTCCTGGTCCCACGTGGAGACCCGAGCGCCCTGCGGTGTCTGGGGACTTTCAGGGGATTGTACAGGGCTCCTCACCCCCCCTCCCACGGACTTCATTCATGATTTGCAAAGGTCTTGACCCCTCCTGGGAACTTAGTTACTTTCTATAGGGATGATTCTGCTGAAATGAAATCTGCCCTGTGTTTTCGCACCCCCCACCTTTAATAACCATATTTGTTTGGAAACGGGATCTCTGGTCTCGAAAATAACCTTCCTTGTCAAGGAGGTGCGTGTGTTCTGGAATGATGTGTGTATTATACCTGGCTCTCTAATTCCACGAGGTACCAAGCAGCTGTTTAAGAAGCCTCTACAGGCCAAAGGAGACCCTAGGTAAAATGTCCTTTTCTGAATGGGCAGGTGTGAAATCCAAGTAATAGCGGGAGCCCATCTTTCTATGAAGAGTGTCTTCTTGATTTCTCTTAAACCTAGTTCAGCCCCTTTGATGCTGGGGCAACCTTCATCTCGAACTTTAGTTCTACAGACTACTGAGTACTTCTGTGTTTGCTGTTTGTTTCAGTGGTGATGGAGGTGTTTTGTTTTCCTTTAGGTATCTACCTTAGGCCAAGTTCAGTTTAGGAAAAACGTATTTGAACTATTCTGTATAGTCAAAGCACATTTCTGTTGAGTTGGCCTCTCCACCCGCCCCCGGAACTAGGTTGACCTGCTCAGCTCGGTCTGTGGAGCCTTCGTCAATGGCGGAGGGGAGTTTCCCCTTCAACTTGTGCTCAGACAGAACCAGGTGTGGCACCCCAAAGGCAGGTCTGCTGAAGAACTCCTTCTTTGAGCCACGGGAGGTCAAGGACGTACAAGCTCTTCACACACCCTGTGTTTTATTCTTTACATATGCCACATACTTTAGGAGCTGCAACTCAATAAAGTGACCCTCATTTGAAAGCCAAGTTACCATGTTTCTCTGCTGGTAATACCTTGGGGTAGTGTGTGCTAGTCCTGAAAATGACCATACTGGGCATGAGGTAACAGGATATGGTGGCAGAAGACATGTTAAGCTTAGAAAAGTCAATGTAGATAAACCCCAACTCCCCATTGTACTGAGCCTTCAACTTAGGGGCAGTCGAGCCATTGGTATAAAGATACATTTTCTTCCCAAATGTCTTGTGATGGACAGATAGGCCTTCCCAGTTAGGCAGTTCTGCAGCGGATGTTCTCTTGAGAGTACAAGAAAAAAACCCAAGGTCATGGCAAGATTCACATCCAGCCGTAAACCTCATTTTTCTTGACTGACCCCCATCAAGAGGGCCATGTCAATCACTTAGCAGACACTGTGGGTCCTGCAACCATGAGGGGACACTTGAGTTTCCTGAACCAGAAGTGAGCTCAAGTCCAGTGTCATCCACAACCTGTAGGCATGCCTGCTGTGTGGCTCAGTGATTGATTGTCGACCCAAGAACCAGGAGGTCACAGTTCAATTCCCAGTCAGTGCACAAGCCTGGATTTTGGGCTCGATCGCCAGTAGGGCGCAACTGATCAATGATTCTCTCATTATTTCTATCTCTCTCTCTCTCTCTCTCCCTCTCCCTTCCTCAGTGAAATCAATAAAAACACATTACAAAAGAAAAAATGAAAACCTGCAGGCACTTGCAGATAAGAACTCTATAAACTTTGGGAGAAGGTAGTGTGATTGGGTGAAACTTGGACTAATTACTGCTCTCAGCCATCCCCCCTCTGTCCAAGCAGCTCTCTCACACCTGATTCTGAAAATTCATTTTCTGAGCAGACTGTGGTCAGCCCCACACCAGCCTAACCAACCGCAGCCTTGGTGAGTTGGTAGATTTCCACAGGCTGGGAGCACTCCCCCTCCCCATCCTCAGGAGCAACTGTTTCTGACCCGAAGCCTGAATAAAACCTGAACGTCTGCCAACTTCATTATCTGACCCAATATCTCTCTCCCGAAGACGAGAATGAAATGGATTACAAGTTTCTGAATAAAATAAAACACAGGGTGGATTCGGTGGTTCGTTTCCTCCGCCATGAGAACCCTCTTGGGCTGCTATTGTGCGCTTTGCTGACGTTGGGGTAATTGAGGCCTCGGCACAGAGATGTTTTCTTTGAAACTGCAGAGCTACCTGCTCCTTTATGCAGCAGCGTTCCTGGACTGAAACATGCCTCCTCTCCCCCCTCCCCCTCCCCCCTCCCCACCCCATACTTAGGATGTTAATTAATTGCATCGTCATTTTAAAAATTATGTTGTTAATTACTGCCTCGCATCTCCCTACCCATCACAGCCTGGAGTCTTTATTCAATTAAATCTCTGTCTCTTGCCCATGTCTCCCGTCACTGTGAGTTCCTGGGGTCTATCCATCAGCGTGCACACAGGACGCTGCAAAGCTTTTATTTTTCATGTCTGTTCCAGGGAGGTGACCACCTCCCTTCGAGGTACAGCAAGAGGGCTGGTGGCTTTGACTCTGCCCAAGGAACACCGCACAGCCCATACAGCCTGAGCCACCTGTGTTTGCCAGGCTGGGGGCTCTCAGCACCTGGGGTCCGGTCAGGGCTGTTTCCTCAGCTGTTCAGCACCATCCGTAGCCCCTCCAGATGCCACAGCTTCTCTAGGAAAGTGGGTCACACCCTCAATCTGGAAAGCCCAATGCTTCGCCCACAAGGGGAGGGATCCTGCTAATTCTAAAATCCATGGCAGACGGGAAGGTTTAAAAAAAGCATTCTGCCCGGCCGGTGTGCTCAATGGTTGAGCATCACGATTTGATTCCCAGTTAGGACACATGACTGGGTCCTAACAATACCCAGTGTGTGGGGGTGGGGGTTGGGGGTGGGGGTGCAGCAGACAGCTGATAGGTAATTCTCATCATTCATGTCTCTGTCTCTCTCTCCCTCTCCCTTCCTCTCTCTAAAATCAAATATATATATTAAAAAAGAGCATTCTAGCCTCATGGAATATGGTCTCTGCTCGCCACAGCTCTTAATTTAGAAAGCAGCCCATAGAGAGGAGAGGGAAGGCGCCACCCATTTGTGCATCTCCGCGTCTAAGTGAGATGCCACCCAGGGCGCTAAGCTGCTGAGAGAAGCACTCTGCTGCTCCCCCTCGCTTCCGCCCCCTCATCAAGTCACCACGAGGCACACGCTCCCATGCGGTGATGTGCTGGTGGCATCTAGAGCTGATCCACCCTGGGGTGAACGTGCCCGGCTGGCGGGCTGGGTCATGCAGCAATGCCAGCCTCCAGATCTCAGTGGCTGAAAATAACAAATAAAGGCTTATTCATGCCAGGTGTCTATCGAGGGTCAGCTAGGGGCTGGAGGTGGAGGGGGGGGAGGGGGAGGATCTGCTTACGGATTTATGCAGCGGGACTCAGAATGGCACAGCAGCCAACACCTCAAACGCTGCTAGTTGCCACCAGAAAAGCGCTCAGACGGGTCTCATAGTGGCCTCGATGCTCTGGCCCGAAAGGAACGCATGTCACCTCCCTTTGACAGTTCATCGCCCGGAACGACTCGTGTGACCTCTCAGAGAGTAAGGGGCCCAAGCGCCAGGGGAGGAAGAACTGGAACTGTTTGGGTCTCCGCGCTGGGAGGATCACGTGAACTTAGGCTCCCGGGAGCGCTGGCTCCCAGAAACTAGTAAAGGGAAACCAGCTTATTTCTTGTGTGACGAAACGAAGGACTGCCCATTGGCCACATGCTGTGCCAGCCTCAGGCTTGAATCTTGCCCACGAAAAGCTTTTAGTCCAGTAAGTTGCCAACACAAGTAACGCAGCCCAAGCCAGGAAGTGGTAAGTGCTGGGCCGGCGGCGAAACAAAGGCTCCAGAGGTCCCGGGAGAACACCCCATGGGCAGGCGAGCGACAGCTTCCAGAAAGAAGGGGCCTCTGATTGAGACCTTGGTGAGGAGGGCACAGCCTCCAGAGGGCCCACGCCGGGCAGTGCAGGCCCAGAGCTGCGGAATTCCCGGGGCTGCCAAGCGCCCTGACCCCAAGGGACATTGAACCCGCTGAGCACAAACGCCACCTAGCTTGCCCTGCTCAGCCTTGGCAGACGCTGGCCTTCTACCCCAGAGCCTCCTTTCCCTCCTTTCCCCGCCCTCACCCCACCTGCCAGGCCAGAGACACGGCGCCTGCCCAGTTCCTGCTGCCACCGCCACTGGACATGGACCTGCCGCCCCTCCCCCTCCCGTGCTGGCTTGGCTTCTGCTCCCGAAGGGCTGAGCGAGGCACGGGCAGTACCCGGGAAGCAAGGGCACCCGTACAGGATCACAGACAGGCGGACAGCTGAGCAGGTCTGGAAGACAGGGAGAGGGAGGGGGATTCAAAAGCTTTCTGCTTTTACATCGGAAGCAGGGGAAAATAACAGTGCCTTCCAGAAACCAGGAGCTCAGCAGAACAAGGGGGAAATGAGGAGCCCAGTTTGGGAGCGGTGAATTCATAGGAAGCCTGCGCGCCAAAACGAGGCGTGGAGCCAGAGGGGCACTCTGCCACGAGGGCACAAGCTAACCAGGAGAGATTCTTTGGGCGGCGTCAACATTTAGAGGTCAAGGTGAGCCATCGGTCACGTGTATTAATTCGATCCCCGCCACCAGTTATTCCTCCAGTGTGAAGTCCGCCCATCACATCAACCCTGGCCAGTCACCCATAAACGTGCTGTATGTTGGAAAATGCACCCTGGCCCGTGTGGCTCAGTGGTTAAGCCAGGAGGTCAGGGCACAAGCCTGGGTTTCAGGCTCGATCCCCAGTAGGGGTGGTGCAGGAGGCAGCCAATCAATGTTTCTTTCTCACCCCCCTCCTTCCTCTCTGAAACCAATGAAAGTATTTTTAAAAAGAAAATGCAAGGAAGAGTGAAGGCTGGCTGTAACTGGAAAGCGGTGCTGAGCTCAAGTCGGGGCAGGAGGGCTCATTACCCTCCAATATTCAGCTCCGAACAAAGCCGGTGCCGTCAGATGACAAGGGGAACCATGGATGAGCTCGCTGGGAGAGGACGGGCAGACTTCAGAGTCTGCAAACCAGACGCCACCCCCAGCGCTCAGCGTTCCTGCCTCCTGCGTCTCCCCTCCAAGGAGGTCTCAGCTGGCGGGAACTTAGCCCTGGGGCTGGAGTGGGCAGGCGTGTGACTCCTTTCCCTGAGGGGATTCTTTCCCACACGGATTGGGGGAGTTGGTTGAGACATCAGGGATGATCCAGAGACCGGAGCACCCACGTGGCAGGTGCCTCCGGCTTCTGAGTCAGGGGGCGCTTCTTGTCTTCTCTGCAGCTTCACCTGCAGCCTGTGCTGGAGCCAGGCCTGTGGGGACCCTGAGGGCTGGGCAGTCAGGGATGAACCCCTCGTGGCTAGAAATCCTAAGCGTTTAGGGGAATTCGAGTCCCTGAGATGCAGACTAGCTCATCACGGTTGAAAGGGCTGTGCCCTTTGAACCATGGCCTCTCATCTCCCTGGAGAAATGACTGGCAATGACACGGTGCCACGCGCGAGTTCTTGCCTGCCTTCTGGTTCGGAAGCTGCAGCTGCCGGACGCCCAGCCTGCTCTCTCCCTGGCACTGAAGCTGGGGGTTGAGCAGCATTCTCCCGTATTGCAGTCCCAGGGGCACCCCACAGGGCGCGCTGTTTCCTGCCAGGCTGGCCACGTGAGGTTGGAGTCATCGCTTCGACATCGATGCATCTGGAAACCTCGAGAGCCTAGAGCCAGAGACCGGGGTTCAGTCCTGGTTCCTCACTTCCCCAGTCTTCCCTGGGCAGGTCAGATAACCCCTCTGAGGCTCGGCTTCCGATCTGCAACCTGAGAGCATGTCTCAGCTCTTACCCTGGCGAGGGTGGGAAGGAGCAGGGAGGGGGTAGGGAAGAAACCGAGTGGCTGTGTAATTAATTTGGAATAATGTAAGCACTGAGCCGCTGAAGAGAAACAAAAGTGGTGACATTTAATGAATGTGTCAGTCGATATCTCCCTCATTCTAGCTGTCGTTTTAAATGTCAGATATCTCACAGCTCCTTTTCCTTGCAGCTGGAAGGTTTGTGCCAACGGCAAGCACTGACTCTGCTTTCTGCCCACCTAGGGGAGCATGGGCATGTGGTTTCAGAAGCAGAAAGTCCTAGAGGCCGTGGGGACAGGGAACCATGACCGTCGCCCCAGAGAGCCGGGCACGGCAGCAGCTCCTCGGGTCCCCCCACTGGTCCATTCTCCCTGCCCTTCACCCTCCTTCATGCCAGCAACTCCAGAGAGCACACAAGGCGTCCACACCGAGAGGCAGGCGCCCCTGACGACGCCTCTTCCAACTTCTCAGCGGTTGCAAGTTCTCAGGAGAAAATCCTCAGCTGAACTCCAGGGAGAGAGAAAGCCAAGATCCGTTGCTCAGGCTCAGGAATTTGCATTCCGAGCCACTGGCCCTTGGTTCCGACCCCTATAAATACCCGATAACGCTTCAGAGGGCCAGCTGGGTTTTCACTTTGGATAAAAATGTGCAGCCACGTGACACTGCACCGTTTTTGTCCCAAACTCCATCCCTGCCCTCAGAGTGAGCTTTCCCACCGTCCGCCACAGCTGAGCGGCCATGGTGTGACCTTCCCAGGCACCAGGTGGGAGGAGGAGAAGCAACTGAGACCCGAGTGGAAAGCTGGCTGGTGAGCGAGCTGCCTGGTGAGCAAGCTGCCTGGAAGCTGACGTGGCCGAGGCGACGACAGAGCTCGGGCCAGGGCGCTCACTGAGTGGACGGCAGCGCGGGCAGGAGGAGACAGGGAGGGCCACGGTGCTCCGGGCTGCCAGGGGCGGGGCAGGGCGAGCCAGCTCACACCAATGTAACAGCTCAGCCTTGGCCAAGCCCAGGTGCGCAGGGAGTACACAGTGACATGTCAGAGGACAGGCCACCCTCGATGGTCCAGCTCTTAGCCAGGAAACCCATGCCAGCCCCTCAGGCAAAGTCACATACACAGCCCCCACCCCCCTGACTAAATGCACTGTCATCTAGAGAGAACCACGTGGACGCTCACCCTGCTTCTCATCTGTACCCAGAGCCAGTGGCTTATTGCTCGTTCCCAGGCCATCTCTTGGTGACTCCCACAGTGCCTCCCACAGGATCGGCCGTACTGCCTTGAGGTTCTCGCCCTGCCTGACTCTGGTCTCCTTCATGGGATCCACCCCAACTCTTAGACACGCATCCCTGGAAATGAGAAGGCCTCTCCCCAACTCTCATTCTTCCTGGACAATTTCACCCCCATCGCCTCCACATTAGCTACTGCCTCTGCTGAAGCTGGTCCACATCCCCGCTGTCACGACTCTCCAGAGCGCCTGGCCCAGATGGCCACCTGCCTCCACAGACCAGGCCCTCGGATGTCCTGATGCAGCCTCAAGCCTGCCTTTCCCAAAGCGAACACCTCTCAGAGCTGCTCCTTCAGCTGTCCTTGAACTTCAGAAGCACTATCTATGGGTTTGCTGTTTGACCCCCTCTCTCCCTCCATCAGCCCTGAAGTCATATATTTCTTCTTCTGTGTGGTCTCACTGGCCACTCTTCCTCTAGACCTTTGTTATTTCCCTCCTGGATGACCCTCCAGGGACTGAAAACTCTGAGACTTCTGTGCTAAAAGGGTGGCATGAATGTGTGAGGCTGTAAGACAAAGGGTGAGTGGCAGGTTATGGGCACCGGTCAGTGTAAGCTCTATCTAAGCTCTATCTATTTCACATTTTTTAAAATTTAAAGCCTTCTGGCAAACTAATCAGAGTTGTTCCCTGGACAGGGACTTTGCACCCCTAAAAAGCCGGCCTCCGCTTTCCTGGTAGTCTTATCACTCTACTATGGTTAGTATGCCTTCCATATTACGGTACTCAAAACCTTTCCTGACTTCCCTTTTGCCCACAGGGGGAAGGAATGATTAATGTCTGCATAACAATGATTAATGTCTGCATAAAATTAAAAATCGCCAAGGATTCTGTCTTTCAGGAAGCTGGCAGTGGATTAACTGGCATTCAGGACCCTTCCTGGGTCTCCACCCCTCCCACAGACAAATGACACCGCTCTACCCACCATGCTGCACCAAGCCCGCCCTCCTCTGGGAAACCATCCGTTCTCTCCTTTTTAAAAAAAAAATGACTTGAGAGAGAGAGAAGCACCCATGTGAGAGAGACATTGACTGGTTGCCTCCTGATCGAACCCACAGCTTAGGTAAGCGCCCAGACTGGGAATGGAGCCTGCGACCTTCATTGCACAGGATGACTCTCCAGCCAAGTGATCCACGCTGGCCGGCCCATCCATTCTTCAAGGCCTAACCCAAGCCTCTCCTGGAAAGCCTTCCCAGACCCCCACAGGGAGAGGGATCCTTCCCCACGCCCCCAAAGCAGCTGCTGGCCCGCACTCCCTTCTTGATGCCAGTGTGTGTTTCCTTGTCTTCTTATTCTCTTCCGTGCGCACACTCCTGTCCACCAGCGACCAGCATCAGAGCCTTCTCCCTGTCTAGCTCCCTCCCACTGTCCTGCATAGCCAGGTGCCCATCAGGGTAGCCTGCCAGAGAGAAGCGCCGACTGCCAGAAGGGGGAGGGCACACGAGCCACAACCAGTCAAGTGCCCAGATGCAGAATGCCAAGCCTCTGGCTCAGGAAACAGCATCTAGAAAAGCCAGCACAATGGGAACGGAGGACGGCCTCTGGCCATGGCTCTCGGACGTGCTGTGCATCTTCGCCACCGGAAAGCTTGTGGAAAAGGTAAATTCTATCCCGGAGATTCCGATGCTCCAGTGCTGGGGTGAAGCCCAGGAGCCTGTGTTTCGCCAGGCTGGCAGATGCTTGTGATGCCAGTCAAGTTCAGGCCCACGCACCGAGGAACATCTGGTCCCTGAATCAGAGATTTGGCTTCACCTGGAGTGAGAGTTGTTTCTCATGGAGAAGACCTGACCCAGAGCCAGCTCACAGGGTGACTGTGTTCTGAAATCCACAGGCAGACGGCCACAGAGGGCTGTGCACATGCACAGTCTTATGGGGGGAGGGGGGATTTATTCTCCCCTGGGCATTTCTGTTTTACAGCCCCGTGGGCAGCACACTGTCGACCTGAGCAGGAAGGGGGTGCAAGCAGCAAATAGGCTGTTAGGCGCCGGCTCCAGAAGCCCTGCCCAGGCCCTGAAGGTCACCACCCAGTGGTACTGCAGTTCAGTCCCTGCCAGAGCAGGACGTGCCATCTGCTTCCCATTCCTACATCCTTTCTTCTGTGACCACAGAGCTAACGCACAGACAGGAGGTTGGTCATGGCTGCGCAGGGCGTCAGAACAGGCTCCCCAAGACATGCCTCTTGGGCATATGAATGATTTCAAGTTGAAGGCCATGGAGACGCTGCAGGCTCATGAGAAATGTTACCTCTCCCTAGAAGCATCGAAATTTGGGAGCTTTGCCCACAATAATAGTTATTATCAGATCATCTTTTATGGCCTCTCTATGGGGCAGGGCAAACATCTAATTATTTTTTAAAACACCTAAAATTTTTTTATTGATTTCAGGGAGCAATGGAGAGGGAGAAAGAGATAGAAACATCAATGATGCAAGTCTCATTGATTGGCTGCCTCCTGCACACCCCTTACTGGGGATTGAACCCACAACCCAGGCATGTGCCCTGACTGGAAATCAAACCATGACCTCATGGTTCGTAGACCAACACTCGACCACTGAGCTGCGTGGCTGAGCACAACAATTACTGAACATCTGCTTTGCTTATTTCCCCCCAAATGGCCCTCCTTCTCTCTGAAGCCCCAGGAGCCTTCCCCCACTCCTGGGCTCAGAATGTCATATACACTTCATTTTTACTTTCTGTTTCAGAACCTCTCACGTATGTGGGGTCTCTGACTGACTCACATATATAATTGAATTTGACTATTTTCTCTTGCTAATCTGTCTTGTGTCAATTTAATTATTAGACCAACTGGAATAACCTAAAAGGCTAGAGGAAAAATTCTTCCTCCCCCACAACTGAGAGCACCTGCTCTAACCAGACTGACCATAGTCTGGGCACCAGCAGGGACAGGAGGCAGCACTTTGTGCATCTCTCCCAGAACCCCTCCACCTACCGCTCTCCAACTCAATGCTTGTATCTCCTTTCTAGAACCCATTTCATTCTGGTGTACATTACAGCTAGGGTCTTCCTCATCAGAATTGAGGTTGCTTGAGAGCTGATGTTTCCACTCTACTAGTACTTTACACAGCGCCTGGCACATAGTAGGTGCTTAATAAGTGTGTGTTGGATATACTGGGATGTGAATGAATGAGTAGATAACTTCTCCTACAGGCTAAAATCCACCTCATCACAATGACCCAGAATTATCCTACACCAGCCACAGACCACAGGGTCATTTCTGGGAGAGAGAGGCTGAAGGGAATACATATTTCAGAGGTTTTATATGGGCTCCCACTGCTGCTATGATCTCGAGTGGCCACAATGGCCACTATCTAATATTGATAATAGTAGCTCCCACCTGTTAAACGATTATGATGTGCCAGTCACCATGCCAGCTTCTTTACATATGTCACCTGATTCGTTCATCAAGTCTACGAGGCAGGCACCATTAGTACTGCCTCATGGTATAGACGAGAAAACAAGTAAGAGAAGTAAAAGTCATTTGTCCAAGGCCAAGGGGATGAACCGAGATTCAAACGTGGGTGGGTCTGACCCTAACTGCTCCATCCTGCCTCTGAAGGGCTTGGTGCACCTCAGCCTGCACCCCACTGGCTCTTCCTTGCTCTTACAGGGACACTCTGAGCTCCACACAGCAGATTGGAAACAGGCCACGGAAGACAGACCACTGATCTCTCCTGCCCAAAGCTCAGGTACCTCCCCAGAACCCCAAACACCACCCAGAAAACACCTTCCTTGGTGCCCTAGAAACCTGAGCCCATGCCACTGTTTCCAGACTGAACGTGCTGCTTCTGACCTCTGCCAGCTTCCTTCCCTCCGCAAGGTGGTACCTAGGATCGGTGCCTGTGATGATGGATGCTCTCAATATAGAGGGAAAATTCTTCCAGTCCCACTAAGAAGGTTTGCAAACAAACTGGGCCAGCAAGACACGGTAATTAGGCCGAGCTCTCCTGATGGGGCGGGCAGGTCAGCGGGTGCAGGATCAGGGAGCTGAGTCCTGGGGTGCATTTAATTAAGTATCGCTGTTCTGTTCACACATCGGATGGCAAAGCTTGACGCAATCCCCACCCTCTCCCCTTAGGACTCCGGGCGGAGGAAGAGCAAGGAGGCCAAGGGGTGCCAAAGGGAAAATAGCAACACAACAGAGCGGCCAACAGCCCAAGCCTTCTCCATCTGCACCCTCAGCCCTTGACTATGGAAAGAATAACCAAAGGGAACAGAGTCCTGGGGAGACAGGACGGGCCTGTGGCCCAGAAGGGCGGGAGGAAGGGGGAGGAACCCTTAAAAATCATTAGGCAATAGCTGCGCTGTCACCCCATGTAAATTCTAACAAGGCCCTGTACTTGGAGATAACAAAGGCCACCGTGTTTAATTAAGGGTATAAATGGTAAAAATATGAGACAGGAGCTCTTACGAGATGTTAATGAGGTGGATGGGAAACCTCTAAAAATAAACCAGGCAAGTTGAAAGGGTAATTAGGGGTGCAAAAATAAACAGAGGGTGTCAGTTTGAGAGGTCTCTGGAAAGGCTCCTCCAACATGCTCTCAGGAGCTGGGCAGGCCAGAGAGAGAGTGTCTCCAGGGGTCAGGGCCTGTAGGAGGGGCACAGACACCCTAACTAGCCTTGTCTCCTTCCTTCACTTTTCAGAATGATAATGAGCTCCCTCCCCCCACCCCAGCCAGCCCCAGCAGCTCCCGCCCAGCAGAGCCTGGGAGGCAGGCTAGGCCTTATTTAACAGGGAGCCCCCACAGAGACCGGGCAAATGTCAGGGGATGAGAGGCCTCAGGGATAAGAATCAACCTGATTCCTGTCTTTGAGTCCATAGCCAGGAATTGTGCCTACGTGCGAGGGTGCATGGACACACACACACACACACACACACACACACACACACACCCCAATACGCACACGCGCCCAAGACTTCAATCAAGCCAAGGCGAGTTGCTCCGATATAGAGGAGGTGGTTGCGAATCCCTGAGGTGCACCTGGCTTCCTCTCCGTAATTTCTCTCTCCCCTTCTCCATTTCTGCTCTAAACCCAACCGTATTCAGATGTCACTCTGTGTCAAGCAACTTTGGGAAATTCTTCCCATAACAGGCCCCTCGGGAAGACGCACATTAGCAACACTGAACAGGCAGAGAACTGCGGGAAGAAATCTCTTTGTGTTTATTTAACTCAGCATTCCCCAAATCTGGCCATGCCAGCCTGTTTTTACACAAGGCCATTTACCATCATCTGTCCCCACTACCCAACCCAGCTAGTAAAACTTGGGACACAGACACAGCCTCCTCTAGTCTGTGAGATCCTGTCCAAATGTGACTGCTCACTTTCTTACCACCTATGACTAGAGGATAAATTTAACCTCGGCCAAACAATCTCCAATTTCGCATAATGCAGCAAAACCAGGAGCAGGGCGGGGGTGGGGAGAGGGGAGGACCATTTACATAGAAAATAGAGGAAAGAACAAGAAAACAAGAGGGAAGAACTGTGTCTCTAGGGCGGCAGAACCATGGTGATTCCTGGTTCACTCACATCTCAAAAAAAAACCCCAAAGAGGGGGTCCCCGGCTGGCACAGAAGGCCAAGGTCCTTGGAAGGCTGTCGACCCAACAGCCCAAATGAATCGCGAAGACCAGGCCCACAACCTGCCTGTCCTCCTGATGGCTGATGGGGGCCCAGAGGAGATGCAGCTGAAGAGGCCTAGGGCGCCTTTCCTCATCCACATTCCCACCGCAGCCCTGAAGACTTGCTTGGGGGGCGGGGAGGGGAGAGAGAGGGGGGAGGGGAAGGTTCTTCCATTCCATGAGGAAGGCAGAGTGAGAGATGCCTTTTCCCCAGCGGCTCCTTTGCTTCCCAATACTACTTTTCCAACGGCCTGATCATCCATCTCTGTCAATCAGGGCTTGAGCTTGGTCACTAGCCACTTAATGAGACAGAAAATTAGGACCAGACCACAGTTTGGCAAAGCCCACTGGTTCCGGACATGGCTCTCAGTCATCAGAGAGCTCCTGCTACAGGCAGCGAGGGCTCCCTGCACCCCAGTCACGTGACAGTCCTGCCTGGCTTGTTTGCTCATAGGCATTCTGGCCAGAAACCTGGGTCTGCTGCTGGTTTTTATCTAAGGTTATGAGCAACCGCAATCTGCTCCATTCTCCATTCAGGCAGCCGGCCTCCCAAAGCGCCACCTTCAGTGGGCATATGGCCTGGGTCTCAAGGGAGAGCAGGTGACAACTTAATTGTTTGTTTGTATTTTTTTTTTTAACCAAAAATCAGAGGCTGCGAAATTCCTCTCCTGTAATGAAAATTTGTAAATTCTATTTCATCTCAATAATACCATAGCTAGTCTCAGGTTTGAAGGCTCTATCGCTTGAAACCTCATTCCTATTCTAATGGCAACTTTTCTGGTTACACACTTAAAACAACTCAAGTAAAAAATACTTAAATGTAAGTTTAATATTTAAATATCTATCTGCCTGTCTGTCTAGATCTAGTGAAAGAGAAGGAACAAGGCAGCCAGGCTCAGGGAAACTGGGACTGAAAATTGGGAAAAAATAATAAAACAAAACAAAAATAGTCATCTTCTCTTTCTCCTTCTCTCCTTGGGGGTGGTCAATTATTATTATTAATTTTTTTATTGTGTTACAGGTATACATGTCTTCCCATTGTGCCCCCTCCAATGTCTTGCGTTCATTGGTTGTGCTTATATGCATGCATACAAGTCCTTCGATTGATCTCTTATCTACCCCACCTCTCCTTAACCTTCCTGCTGTAATTTGATAGTCTGATGCTTTACTGCCTCTGTATCTATCCTTTTGTTTATCAGTTTATCATGTTCTTTATTATCCACAAATGAGTGAGATCATGTCGGGCTCAGCTTTGCACGTACACACCCTCTCCTCAGCAGACTTCCTGGCCTCTCTCCGTCTACATTAGATGTGTTTCCGTGCACTCTCATAAGGCACTGAGCAGTGCATAGTTCTTATAACTCTCACTGTAAGCACATGTTTTTTTCATCTGTAAACACCACAAGACTCTAAGTTCTTTAAAGGCGGGTCCGTGGCTTAGTGATCGTTTGCTGGGCACGTACTCCATAGGTTTGTTGACTAAAACAGACACGCTTGCCTGTTGCTCTGTATATACCACCCACCTCCTCCATTCAGTTCTTTGTTTTACCATAATGATCGCTTGCTTCTGTGCAGGATCTTATACTTTGTAAAGGAGCATGACAAGTCGTGTTTCATGCGATCAGCCCAGAAAACCCTCCAGCCCTGGCTCCATGACCAGGAAGAAGGAAGAAATGCCACTTCCCTAAGAAGGAAATAGGATTCAAATATATCCAATGACTTGCCTGATGGAACCCAACCTAATGACAAGTGGTCAGGGTTGGGTTCCCACTGCAGAAACCCACCAGACACCTGGGGAGCAGATGCCAGTCCCTGGCAGCAGAGAAAGCACATGAATGAGCATCTTCTAAAAACACAAACATACTATGAAGTTGTGAGATTTGAGGCCCCACCTCAGGAGACACTAAGCTATTAAGAAGACAGTAGGAGACCCATCCCAGCAGTTTGCAACTGCCACTTGGACACAAGGGAGAGGGCGGCTTTCTATTCTCACCATTAGAATCAGATATTATGGTCCCTAAATGACGATGAATGTCTTGAATGTCTGCACTCATGGCAGGGCTGAGCAAGGATGAGACACAACACAACCAGCTCCATAAGCAGCTAAAACCATGGGCGAGGGGAACCAGAGGTCCAGGGTGCCCCGATTTCTTAGGGAACGTGACAAGGTGGGTCAAGCCGAGGGAGCAGGTCAAAGGTCAGGGAGGACAGCAGGAAACAAAGCAGCTGCTGCCTAGGAGGGAGAGGCCTGCCCATCTCTGTCCCAATTGTGTTTCAAGCATCATTCAGAGCCTCGGGGCCTCCACTCTTAAGTCTCAACAAGAGCCCCTCCCCCGCCCCCCTTTTTTTGTATTTTAGCTATAGGACATCAGAGCATTTTAGCAACAACATCAAAAACAATGCTTCACTCATAGGGAAAAAACTCAGACAGAAAAAAAAAAATAATAAGACCCAGCTCCATTAAACAAGATTATGTCCAGAAAAGCCAAGCCATCGATAGATCCGCAATGACAGGTGCACATGTCCATTTGTCTTACCAGATGTACAGGAAGCAAAAGAAAAGAGTGACAACAAAAACAAATAGCTGCCAACAAACAGCTTTGCCTCGGGCAGATCGCAGATCGCAGGCAGGAGCCCCCCACTGGGATGGGTACTTGTGGCTGAATGAAAGCTCCCTAAATGTGAAGTCAAGGTTCCGGCAGTTCAATGGGTATTTGCATAATTGATCTAACCAAGAGCAAATCTGCGGGTCTGTTTTCCTGGGCCGCACTGATGAAATGCGCTATCCAGCATGGCCTCGGGTAGAAGAAGCAATGTATTCCAGGAGCGCATAAACCAAGGGTTTCACCTAAAGGTGGAGAACTACAACTCCCAAAGGGAAGAGATCTGTTCTGGTTGCCCCCCTGTAGAATTTTGTAGAATTCCAGAATTTCCAGCTAGTCAAACATTTCAGCCAGTCCTCCACCTCACCCCCCTTTGCTCGCTCCCCACAGCTGCATTGCTAACTTGGACTCAGCCCCAAGTCCAATAACATGAATTTGACCTGAGACATAAATAATTTGAAGAGGCTTGCTTTCCCATTTGCCCATTCCAGTCTAGTGGAGATTCATTTGAGAATGTAAACTCGTGTCCTCAGAGTCACTTTAATATTAGTCGGCCCAGGCAACTACCATACCCTCTCATCTGATCTGCAAGCTCGTTGGCTCTATCTCTGAAATCTGTCTTATTTCCAGCTCCACCCCGCCCCCCTGCCATCCAACACTAAGCCACCTTTTCATCTCTTTGGATTTCAGCAAAAGCCTCCTAACTGGTCTCTGCTCCTACTCCATCCATCCTTACCCCCAGCAATCCATTCTCCACACAACTACCAAATTCATTTCTTTGTAACTTAATAGGCATGTTTAAAACATACCTCAGTAGAGGGCACAGTATAAAGAAGCCCTGGTGTGTGTGTGTGTGTGTGTGTGTGTGTGTGTGTGTGTCTGTATATGTTAACACAAATCTTAAATATTATGGCATATTATCCACAAATACCTGTGCATTATGCATCTCAAACTAATACAGACTTTCTTTTAACCTAAGAATCATGATATTACCACACAATTGTTATTTAATATCAGCTGATACCTAGTCTGCATTTAATTTTCCTAGGTTGCCTCAAATACCTTTCACAGTTTGTTTGAATAGAGATCCACACTAGTTCTAGACGTTGTGTTTTGCTATGTCCTTTCAGGCTCTTAATATAAATCAGATCAAGCCATTTCCTGCTCAAAGCCCTCCAATGGCTTCCCCTTGCAGTTGGAATAAAGTGCTAAACCCTTACCCCACCCAAGGCCCTGGGTGATGCAGGCCCTACCCCCTCTCCATTGATCTCTCATCACCTACTCAACTCATCCACCAAACCGGCTCCCACCTGGGATTCTGCATTTGCCGTGCCACTGCCTGAAACGCGCTCTCCTCCCTCACCACACACACACACCCAGCTCTCAGCAAAACTGGCTCCGACCTTCAGGTCACAGCTCAAAATGCCACCTCCTCAGAGAGAGATGCCTTACTAGAGTCTTCTTCCCGCAGGCCACTCTTTATCACATCACCCATTTCCACGTCTTCATGCAGCTTATTACTGTCTGAAAGCACCTTTGCCTTCATAGGGTTCTTTAGTGCCACAGAACATTAAAAGAAGTTGCCACCCAAATGTTGGAGAGTGGGAATTTTCAGAGTGCCCCATTCCAGAGAGGCTGTGGACTCTCCCCCAGATAGAGCTGGCAGTGCTGACGTCAGGCCAGGCCTTGAGATGCGGTCTCATGGCCCCTTCCCAGCACTTAGGCCGTCTTTCATGGAACACTATCAGCTTTCTAAGAACAGGATGACCCTGGGAACAACATGGTCGTCAATGGTATGACCCTGACGTTGTTTAGGATAAACTGTTTTGTCTTGGGTTGTTTGCTCTGCAGAAACAGGATGTAGTTAATGTGCTTAAAAGTGGTCCTACAGCAGAAACCGGTTTGGCTCAGTGGATAGAGCGTCGGCCTTCAGACTGAAAGGTCCCAGGTTTGATGGTTGCGGGCACATCCCCAGGAGGGGGCGTGCAGGAGGCAGCTGATCAATGTCTCTCTCTTCGATGTTTCTAGCTCTCTATCCCTCTCCCTTCCTCTCTGTAAAAAATCAATAAAATATATTTAAAAAGTGGTCCTACACAAAGGATCGGGGCTGCTCTCTGGACTCCCTGTGTGGAGAAAGGCAAAGCTCCCTAAATTTTAATTTGGTCTGGACACCAGTGGTCATTCACTGGTGTTCGCTCCACAACACCAAACATAGAGACAATAGATGTGAAATTTCAAAGCCAGTTAACCCTATATGAAACCCACAAAGAACCTTTCCAGGACTGTTGACCCCCGCCGCCCCCCCCTCAGCCAGATCCAGTATATACAAAAGATAAGAAAACAAAGAAAGAGGGATTTAGAGAGGGTTTCTCTGAAGGCGCTGTTGCTGTCTGAGACACCTCCATCCATAGGATGGGGAGAGAGGGGGTTTCAGGACCTCTTAGAGAGCTTACTGTGTTCTCACAGGTTGACTAGAGGGAAGCGGAGGGAGAGGGGAGGTTAGATACCGAACTTGTGCCTGACTCTCGCCTGGAAAACAGGACAGAGGGGGCAGTACCGGATTCAGCCTGAACTTCAGAGCCCGTTGGGAGGAGAGAGCTTGAGTATTCCCATGGACCACTCTGCCATATGCAGGGGAACCTAGAAGTGCTGAGGAGTTAACCTGTGGCCAGTGGGAGGAGGGACAAACTTCTGACCAGAGAGGGATGGGAACTGATGGATAAAAGCTTTCTCTTTCTTTCCTCCAGGCAGGTGGTTCTGAAATGTCTGTCAAATGATTTCTCAGACAGTCTCACGCAATCAGATAACTGGGAAGAGGCCCAACTGACATTGCATTTTGAAGTCCACTCTCCCCTTCCCTGGCTCACTCTCTCTGGCTCTTACACATGCTTTCTGGTCCCCTCTCCAATAAAACCTCACATTTAAGGCTTTGTCTCAGGCTCTTCGTATTGGTGGCTTCCAGACTCAGATAGAGTGAAGAAGTTACCCCTCAGAATACCCGGCTGCCCAGGTGGGTCCTGTGGGAGGGCATGGGTCTTGGTTAATTCATCGTTCTCCATGTCTCATCCTCAGCCTTGTTGGTTCAGGAATCTGCATGCTTCAGAATCAAATAGGGGATCTCTCCCAGGGGAAGCTAACGTTGTCCAAGCTCCCCAGGATAAGATACCCAACTATTTAGGTAGCTACCACCCAAGCTATAACTGACGAACCAGAGACTTGAGTGCCCCTAACCAATGCATCTCTTCCTTGTGAGAAACTTGAGAGGCCTCGTGAACAAGAACCAGCAAACCCCCAGCAGTTGTGGGCCTCATCATCTTGGGCGATAGCTCTCGGCTGAGCGCTTGAGGGTCTCTCGAGGCATCTTCTTGACAAGTAGCCTTTCCCAAGGTCCTCAGCCTTGACCAAGGAGCTAAGCCAAGCACTCCTTTCCCAACGCCGTGCTTAGATGGGCACCATCCACAAATGCCCCGGTTACATTCCTGTTTGTATGCTTCCCTAACATTATTATTGGAAAGAAGGCAATATTTTGAACAATTACTCGTGTGCTTTTCTCTTTTGCTTTGCAGAGGGCATGACCTTCCCCTTGGATAGCCACAGGCCTCCCTCTGCCTAGGGAGAGATTAAATTGTTACAGAAGAACTAACAGCTAAATTGTTACAAAAAGAAATAAAGAATGAATATTCCTCTATTGACACTCAGAATGAGGTTTCTCAGCAAGACACTAATCTTTAGATCCAGGCTGTTGTCTTGAGAGTCTGGATTGCCAGTTAGGGACAATGACAGACGCGGAGGCACAGTACCTGGGCTCACAGATAGGTTATGTCATTACCCGCTGTGTGACCTTGAGGAAGTTACTGGATTTCTCTGTGACTTAGTGTCCTTATCTGTAACATGGGAGTCATATAGTACCTCTTTCAGAGGACGGTTATGAGAATTCAACAAGCTGGTAGACAGAAAGCTTGCCTTGAACAAATTGTATTCCTTCTAGATCCCAAGCGCTGTAACTCTTAGAAGTAGTTAGAGAGTGCCTGGAACATAATAACACATGCAATAAACGTAAGCTGTCATTTTCAAAATTCCTTTACCTTCCTCTTTAGTGTATTAAGAACCAGCTCTTAGAGAGCCAACGAAGCCATGACAGAAAATGATGAAAGCCTCTCCTCTGAGTCCTGAGGGATTGTGGGAAGAAGGGGTGGGAAAGAGAGAGAAAGGAGAAAGTCTGTCCACTCTTCTCCCCCCCCCTCACACACACACACTTTCTCTCTCTCTCTTTCTCTCTCTCTCTCTCTCTCTCTCTCTCTCTCACACACACACACACACACACACACACACACACACTCACATCATTGCTGGGAATGAGGACAGAGAACTCACGTGGCAGAGCTTAGATAATGAGCACCAAGGAGCCATGTCAGGCAAAATGAGGGGCTGAAAGACTGTGACGGGGTGGGGAGCCAGGGTTCGGGGGGACACAACAGAAATTCTGAGGTATCTCAGGCAGCCAGGAACTTTAAAGGGAGGCTGAGTCATCCAGGGGTAATGTAGGGCCTGACCAGGCAGAGAGACCAAATCACAAAGCCCTCTAGCTGCCGGCTTCTGCAATGCAGTGACCAAGACTAGGGACAAGTGTCAGAGCCCTGGTGACTCCAGGAACCATGGATTCTAGTGCATGATTCAAAGGAGGTGTGGTGACCCCAACTATAAAATTATTTTCGCTGCTACTTCCTAACTGTAATTTTGCTATTGTTATGAATCGGCATGTAAATACCTGTGTTTTCCGAGGGTCTTAGGCGACCCTGCTAGCGGTTCCCGACCCAATCGATATTTACATGATGATTCATAATAGTAGCAAAATTACAGTTATGAAGTAGCAACGAAAATAATTTTATGGTTGGGGGTCACCACAACATGAGGAGCTGTATTAAAGGGTCATGGCATTAGGAAGGTTGAGAACCACTGTCCTAGAGGTACTGTTTACATTGTTGCCTTGGACTGAACTGAACCTAGATTTTTCTTCCAGCCGCTTAGAGGCTAGAGACAAAATAAAGATTCCAATTAGTTCTGGACGTCCCAGATATGGTATAAGTCTTATGACCTTGAGTCGGCATTTATTTCAGTAGATCTTCTCAACTGTGGAGCCCATCTTATTGGGGAGTTGCCCTCCACACCCACATGGCAGGCCCAACAAACAAAACATCTCCCCATGAAAAGGTCCTGCTCTTTCTCCTCCTCCAATTCCAATCCCAAAGACTGGTCCGGGGTGGACACGTGACTCAAGCTGGGCCAATTAAAATGTCTGCCTTGGGATTTGAGATTTAGATCTGGGGAAGATGAGCTATTAGTTGCTGGAAGTCATGGCCAATTTCCAGAGTGTGACTCCAAGTACTACGGGGGCTCCCTGGTGAGCCTCAAACGGTCCCAAAACGCAGGTCCGTGCTCCTGTTCTCTATAATTCCATAAATTTTTATACACAGTAATTGTTTTTGAGTAACCTGAGTTATTATGGGTCACTAAAATTTAGGATTCAGTAACTAAAGTGATTGTTCCCGTGTTCTGAGCATTCTAACCCCGAGTTCTGCTGGGAAACTGTCTGCAGGGCCAGACTGGCAATGATGTGACATGATGCTTCACGGCGCAGGCGCACACAGAGCTAGAATCCCTGCAATTTGGGATAATGACACTTTATTGTCAGTGCTTCATCGGTGTTGTTTTGAATTTACTGTTTTGGATAGCTTAATTACACTGATCACTTAATTGTAAATTGCATTCATTGCAAATTATTGTAAATGATGATTTAGCTTTATAATTATCAGGTTAGTTTATTGTGGTTGTTATGTGTAGTGATGTTTTGAACCTCTCCTTTTTCAATAATGAGGCTTTAAAATATGCATTATAACTCACTGAGCATCATCATACCCCTATGTATGCATATGAGTAATACTTCTGTTGTAATTTCAGTAGTACAGTGATAATTCATGCAATTCTGATTTTCATCCCATGGAAATTAGGATTCATTGAAAGGTTTCAGAGTTTTTGCTCCTCTTTAGTGAGTCACAGTGAAAAATCAGAGCCCCCTACCCTGTGGGAAGGATTCACAAGTATCTGATTTTAAATCCCCAGAGCGGCCCTTATTCTCACTTTCAGGCACGGCCTCCGTCAATTCCTTTTTCATTCCATGGCTCATTTTGACTCAATAGCTTGAGTTAGTTTCGGTTACTTGTATCAAAAGAACCTTAACTTATATTTTCACTCTATTTTGGATTGGGGCAAAAGTATTACTGTATTCACAATCTTTCTCCCTTTGCCTTCTGAGAAGGCAAAAGGAAGGAGAGGATTAGAAAGGAGTGAAGAAACCAGATGGGTTGGAAGATTCTGGAAGGAGAATGAGGACAGCTTTGTGAAGAACAATGGCCATCACAAGAGGTGAGAAACAGGGGTTCTGAGGATTTTCTGGAAGTTTTACTGTGTGCAAAGACCACACAAAAGTGACCAGCGGCACTCAGGTTTAACCGGACCAAGCTTCATTAGTGTATATAGAGTTTTCTTAAAATGGGGATATCGATGTGAAAAACATTCAGACCTGTGGAGAATTTTTATGAGTTTGAGCCAAACTGATGACAATTGCCAGGAACATTATTGGAACAAGCAGGGCCAACAAACAAAACATCTCCCCATGAGACTCAAATCTAGTCTGAGTAGATGGTAGCAATGTCTCTACCTGAGTTTATTTCCGTAGTTTGGGAGAATGTTCTTTTTTGTAGAAAATAATCAAGTATGTGAGGATGATGAGGCACCATGTTGGTAACTCACTCTGATGATTCAGAAGAAAAAAAAAAGGTCTTCGAATGTACTTGCAACTTTCCTGTGTGAGACTGTTTCCAAATAAAAAAGGAACCGGGGAACCATAACATCATAAGTGTGTGTTCCACCTTCGATTGTCATCACTTTTCCTCTCAGATTCAGCAAAGCAACCTTACCTCGCCCTCAACAGCGAATGAGAGAGGCCAGCAGGATGGCCCTCCTCACCTCCTGCACAACATCCATGCAGGTACATCCCTTCTCTTCCATCTGCACTCTGTCCTACGTCAATAAAAGTGTTAACCCTCCACCTGTCCATGGCCAGCCACGCCACATCCACTTCTCCTACCTCTGCCTCCTCAAGGATATTGATCCATCTATCAGTCTTCAACCCTTTACCTTCTGCCTTCTCTGCTGGCTCTTTCCTTTCAATGAGAAGCCATATCCACATATTTTCCACTGTTGAAATACTTTTTCAAAACCCTCTCTCTTGCTCCACAATTATTATTTCAGACCATCACTTCCCCGAAGCTCACGGGGAAATATTGAAATCAGGGAATTCTCAATATTAGGCAACAGAACCCACTCTAATAATTCATTTTAAAAAGTGTTTATTGGGTGTAATTAGGTAACTCACAGTATCTCTAGGAGTAGCAGATGGACACACCCAAAGGTATGTGGCTAGAAACAACCCTGCCTTGCTCTCTCTCTCACCTCATCACCAAATGTTCTGCAGAATAAGTCCCCACTTACTGCCTCTGCTGCCTTCCTTCCCATCACTCTCCGCCCCCACATTCCACGGAAGCAATCTCTGCCAAAGTTGCTTGCAACCTCCTAGGTGCTAAGGTACATGAACTCTTACATTTTCATTCCCCCGGGAAATTTCCCCAGCATCTGAGACTGTTGCTCATGCCCTCCTTCCTGACACTTTCTCCTCACTTGAGTTTCCTAATCCTCCCACCCCCGGTTATGCCTCCTACCTGATCTGATTGGCCCTTCCTAGTCTCCTCCAGTTTCTTCTTACTCACTCAGCTCAAAAACGCTGGTGCTCCTCAGCCTCCTCTGTCACTTTTTGTTCCTGTTAGTCTGTATTTCTTCCTTGGTGTACAGCCACTTCACGGGGTTCAGCTCCTACCCACACACTGTCTGTCTCCAGCTCAGACTGTCTGAGTTTCTGACCCATATAAACTTGCCACCCAACACATCCACCAAGATGGTCCTCAAACATCTTGATATCTTGGTTACAAGTGAAAAAAAAAAATCCAAAGTGTTTTAATGCAAAGAAAAGTAGTTGGAACAGCCATAGGTAGTTTCAGATTCACCCACAACTTGATCCATGAGCTCCAATGATTTTACTAGGAATCAGTTCTCTCTCCTTCCTTCTTCTCTGTGTGCTGGATACATCCTCATAACAAGAGGGGTGTGTCAGTCGTGCTACCCCTAAATCCATCAGATACAGCAGAGAATGAGAGCATCTTTGACCTTGTATCCCATTCAGAAATCATGAAATTCATTGTTTGACAAACTAAGGTTATACCCCAACCCTGAGTCCATCACTGTGACTAGTGATACTATTGTGAATGGTGCTGTTTTTATAAATTTAATTTTCCAATTGCTCATAGCTGGGATATATAAACATTATAATTGGGTTTTGTGTATCTGTTTCCTACAACTTTGCTAAACTCACCAATTCTAGTAGTTCCTTCATAATTTCACCAGATTTTCTACAAAGGCAATCGTGTCATTTGAGAATGAAGACATTTGTACTTCTTCCTTTCCCATCTTTACAACTGTAATTTCTTTTCTAATCATATTGCACAGGCCAAAACTTCTAGTACAATGTTGAAGGGAAGTGGTGAGAGAATGGGGGTGTAATCCTATATAATAGAAGTGTAATATGCTAATTAGACCGGACATCCTTCCAGACGAAGCCAGGGCTGCAAGGAGGCAGAGGCAGCCACCATGGCGGCAGTGGGGGGCCAATATAGCCAAGGCGGCGGGGGCCGAGTCCCTTGCACAAATTTCGTGCATCGGGTCTCTTTCTATAAATGTAATTAGATCAGTTAGTAGCATTGTTTGGTCTACTAGATCCTGATCTTGATGAGCAAGCATTTAGCTTTTATTATTAGATATGATGTTAGCTCCAGGCTTTTCATAGATGCCAATTATTAAGTTGAGAAAGTTTTATTCTATTCCTGGTTTTTAATAGTTTTCCCACATCTATTTAGGTGAGCATATGGTTTTTCTTTTCAGTTTGTTAATATAGTGAATTACATTGACTGATTTTTTTTTTTATGGTAAAACAACATTTCATTCCTAGGTTAAAACACATTTGGTCATGATTAACTATCATTTTATATATCATTGGATTTGAATTGCCAAAATTTTAAGAAATTCTGCATATATGTTCATGAGGAATATTGGTCTGTAGTTGTTTCTTTCTTATAATGTCTTTGTCTGGTTTTGATATGAGGAGAATACTGGTCACAAAGAATGAATTGGGAAGTATTCCTTCCTCTTCGATTTTATGGAAGAATTTGTATAAAATTGGGATTATTCTTTCTTGGATGTTTGGGCCTTGAGTTCTTTGTAAAAAGGTTTTTAACCACAAATTCAATTTCTTTAACAGATTTAAGACTATTTCTTCTCGAAGGAGCTTTAATAGTTTGTGTCTGCCAAGGAATCTTTTTTAAAAATATATTTTATTGAATTTTTTATTTCATCTAAATTGTTGAATTTATTGACATAAAGTTGTTCATAATATTCCCTTGCCTTCCTAATATTGCTAATGTATGTTTTTAAGAGATCACTGTGTTCTCCTTGGATAATAGAATGGTGGGGTATGTTGGGGTTTGAGGAGGTAGAAAGATAACATTCATCTATTTTCCACATGGGTTCTGAATACATGAGGGACTCCGGAGTCAACCATACAGCAGAAAATCAACATAGCCTCTGTGTTTCTGACAAAAGCTGGATTGGAGAGTGTGGCTCAGGTGTGGCAACAAGAAGTTTTCTAATACTTTATTCCAGAACGATTCTGTTTCCAACCTTTCACTCCCCCGGAACAGGCAGCTCTATCTATGGCAGTGAGTCCCCTCTGGAGGGCCATTCCCAGAAACCTCTGGGTGGAGAAGCAGAGCATGGCGCCTGCCTCTCGAACAGCCAAACCGTAAGGTAAGCCCCGCGATGTCCTGCCTTCTGGTGTCCCTGCTTTTCTGTAATTCTTTCCTTTGAGTGCAGGTGGAACCTGTGACTTATGGCAAAGGTGATGGGATGTCATTCTTGATTGGGTTAGATTACAGGACAACGGTGACAGCCTGCCTCTCCAGGTCCCATTACCTTATATAAGACTCTATCATAGCAGCTGGATTGCCATAGTCTTCCTGTTGGCTCGATGAGGCCCACACGGCAAGAAACTACAGGTAGCCTCTATGATCAGAGGGTGGCCTCCAGCTGATACCAGCAAAAAGCCAGGCTCTCCATCATACAACGTCAAGTAAATGAATTCTGCCAACCACCCACATGAACTAGGAAGCACATTCTTCCTTAATTAAGCCTCCAGATAAAAATGCCCTCGCTGACATCTTGATTGCAGCTTTGCGAGAACCTACACAGAGGACCCAGCCAAACCATGCCCCGAATCTGGACCCACAGAAACTCTGAGATCATACGTGTTTGTCATTTTAGTTGCTAAGTTTGGGGTATTAGAAAACGAATACAGCCTCCCCGAGGCAGGCAGATCATTCTGAAAGAAAGCTTGCATGCTGTTCCATTTCCTGAGCTCGCCACTGAGAGCATTGAGAGGCCAGGACTGTTGATCTAAGGCACGTGCCTCCACGTAGAAACATGAAGCCGATGAGCCCACCCATGTCATTAGGAAGAAACGTGGAAGGAGACAGAACCATTAGGATACCAAGACCATAGTCCAGGCAAGAGGTGATGGTGGCCAGGATGGGGAGAAGTAAACAGATAGGAGACCTATTGGGAAAATATGTAAGTTGCCGGAGTTGCTAACTGACTGGATACAGAGGGTGAGAGAGAAGGGACCCGGAATGAATGACTTCCAAGTTTTCTGGGTTGAACAACAGGGGCGAGAATGATGCCACTAACCAAGATGGGAAGCACTGGCAGAGGGGTAGTTTGGGGGAGGAGTGGAACCTGGATGTTTATTCTGGACAAGTTAAGCTTGAGTTCCTGTGAGACATCCACAGAGAGATGTCAGTTAGGGGACTGGATGTGCCGATCTGGAGCTCAGAGAGAAGTCTGGCTGGAGAGAGAAATGTGTGAATCATCGGCCTACAGGTGTTATTTAAAGCCATGGAATGAGATAAAAGCTCCTAGGGAGGGATGTAGAATCTTGCTCTTTCAGTGTTTCTCCTTCACATTGCCCTTGGACTTGGACTCAACATTCAAAAATGCAAATCCAATCTTGCCATTCAGCTTAAAATTATGCAGTGGCAATCAAAGGGGTTTCTTTCTTCTTTTAAGTTTCAATTTTACTAAAATGTTGTTTAAACTGTAAAAGGGAAGTTATGTTCACACGTTGTACATTGACCTAGTTTCACAGAATAAATTACATAGCAGCTGATTAAAAGCCAGTACAATATTTAGAAATTTGAAAAGCAGAGAGTGCAAAGAAAATATAATGAAGGCAAGTGGATAATTAAATTACAGTAAATGTGTTGCTTTTCTCGGAGAAACGATGATAATTTATATACCCAGCCCAAGATTTTAATTGCTTAAAAGGCCACTCGCTAGCTGTGTGACCTTATAAACTGCTTTGCCCTTTCTATGTCTCCTTCTGATTTTCCTATAAATTACAAATAGTGATGTTCCCACTGTCCTAGAAAGGTTACTGAGGGTCAAATGAGATCATAAAAGTAGAAATACTGAAAAGTTTATAGGAGGAGGAGGAATTATAAGCTCCTTAAATTCAAGGACTGCACTGTGTGATACATGTATCCTCTCTGCCTAGCACAGTGGTTCTCAACCTTCCTAATGCCGCGACTCTTTAAGACAGCTCCCTATGTGGTGGTGATCCCCAATCATAAAATTATTTCCATTGCTACTTCATAACTGTAATTTTGCTACTGTTATGAACTGTAATGTAAATATCTGATATGCAGGATGTATTTTCATTGTTATAAATTGAACATAATTAAAGCATAGTGTTTAATCACAAAAACAATATGTAATCATATATTGTGAAATATTTATTTCTAATTACAAATAAATGAAATTTTGTATTGAATTGTGGTGTAGCATGGGTAACAGTCTTAATAGGACAACAGTAAACTACATTGCTACATTTTGCTACACCGAGGAGTGGTGTGTTGGTTCCTAAGACCATGGGAAATAGGTTGAGAACCGCTGGCCTAGCAGGACACCTCGAGTTCTTTATAAGGTTACTATCAGAAGGGAAAACAATACCTCAAAGGCTCCCTTTCGCCTTCAGAATAAATCTGGGTTGGGTTTCCTGAGAGCAGAACCCATAATGAAGCCTTGGGTACAGATGGATTAAGGAGTTTTCCAGAAAGCAGGCATGCAGAAGCAGGAAGAGAAATACAAAGAGAACAAGCCAAGGTGTAGGTACAAAAGGCAACAGGGCTCAGTTCTGCAGAGACCCTGCGATGCATGCCGAGTCCCTTCCAGAACGGTCCACCTGGAAGACGGAAGGCATCAGCCAGGTTTGCACCCTTACCACCCAATACAAGACCTGGCTCGCCTCGCCGGACTTACTCCAATGAGCGTTTGCTGATTGAATGAAGGAATGGACAGAGGCCCTTCACTGCCCTCTGCCAGGTGTCTGTGGCTTGGCTCTGTTCTCCGGAAGGCTCACCTTGGCCTTGGCCTTGGCCTCTGTCACACGCAGCTGTGAAGAGTGCTGACTTCGTGGACAGACAGGTGGTAAGGTGGGGCTGGCTCTTCTGTGACTTTGCTGACCTGAGTCAATATCGGAGCTGAGTCTCCTTAGTTGCCTTGTGATGTGGTGGACTGGCACCACCACTGGCACCGCTGCTGCCAGCTAAATTCATGTGACAGGTCCCTACAAGTCTCCAAGTGGCACTGGAACCACCTGCCACCTGGTCGTCCTCTCTGCCTGGTGATCAAAGCTGTTGACCCGGGAGTCAGGTGATCACAGAGTGTGGACGCCCCCTTTTCTAGCACAGCCTGGATGGCCCGTGTCAGCCCCTATAGCACCTCTCTGCTGGCAGTTGAAGCAGTTCTTTACCAAATGCATGCAAAGCTGAAAAGCCCCCAAACCCTGGGATGGTGGCCATTTTGCTTCCATCTCCTTTCACCAGGGCAGTGCAGGGTTTGAGCGCTGAATTCTAGACTCGCGCTGCCCACAATGGATCCTGGTTCCACCACTCTAGGAATGACCTGCCGCAAGTCACACGAGCTTTCTAATCCTTTGATTCCTCATCTATACAACAGAGCTAGATAAGAACAGTGCCGAGAATCCAAGATGGTGGCATAAGTGAACACCTAAACTGCTGCCTCGCACACCCATTTCAAAACTACAACTAAAAGACAGAAAGGACATTATCCAGAACCACAGGGAAGGTGGTGGAGTGGAAATTCTACAACTAGAAGGAAAGAGAGGGGCTCACTCAGAGGAGCTGCAAAAAGCTGAGGTACGGAGACACGCGCATGGAGAGGACGGACGGCGGAGTGCCTGGCTGGCTTCCTCTAGTGGGAGGGAGACAGAAACTCATGAATGCACTGAACCCCATATCTGACTGCACTGAACCTCAGTTCCAGGTGAGACTCATACGGGGGGGAGTCTGGACTATCGTGAAAAGGGGGAGTGGACGGAAACTTAGGGGAGCCGCGAAAAGGCAGAGATCTAGAGGCGTGTGAGTGTGCACACAGAGGGCTGACTGCTGATTGTGCCGCTGGCTTTCTCTAGCAGGAGGGAGACAGAACCTCCCAACTGTGCTGAAATCCAGCTCCGACTACACTGAACCCCAGTTTCAGGCAAGACCCTGAGGACCCAGACTCATAGGGATCCCAGAGTGCATGGAAACTCAGGGGAGTAAGAAAGGCAGAGGTCTGGAAGCATGCATGCACATAGAGAGGGCTGCAGCGATTACCAAGAGACACTGAGACCCAGGGGCTGCGTAGGACGGGGCTGACAGGAAGCCAAGGCTGTCTCTGCTCAGCCCTGAGACTCTGCCCCATCCAAGCTGAACAGAGAGACTTTTGCAATTTTGCAAGTCTTGTGTCATAAGGCTGATTCCAGCACAGAAATTCTCCTGGCATAGACACAGCTGATCCTTACAACCAATTGGCTTGGAAGTCAATTCCCCCCAGTGATACAACAACAATCAAGACTTAACTACAGCCAAAATCGGTTTGGCCTGCGGATGGAAAGGTCCCAGGTTTAATTCCAGTCAAGGGCATGTATCCTGGTTGCAGGCACATCCCCAGTAGGGGGCGTGCAGGAGGCACTGACCGATGCCTCTCTCATCGATGTTTCTGACTTTCTATCCCTCTCCCTTCCTCTCTATAAAAAATCAATAAAAAATATTTTTTAAAAAAGAGACTTAACTACAACAAGGCTGTACACACAGTCCATAAAGGGATGCACCAAGAGAGTTCACCACAGGTAACTGGGGAGACGGAGCTATTGGGCCATATAGGTCATCTAGCACACAAAGCTACTCTATCAACTCAAGGAAGCAGCGAAAATGTGAAGACAATGGAACAGATCACAAACGAAAGAAATGGAGGAAAACAAATGACTGGATATAGAGTTCAAAACCACAGTTATAAGATTTTTTCAAGAATTTCCTAGAAAAGGTAGATAAATTAATGAGACACAAGAAGAGATGAAAAAGGACCAACTAGAAAATGAAAAAGGACCAACTAGAGATGAAAAAGGACCAACTAGAAATTAAACATACACTGACTGAAATAAAAACTATTATACAGAGACCTAACAGCAGACTAGAGGAATGCAAGAATCAAGTCAAAAATTTGAAATACAAAGAAGCAGAAAACACTCAATTGGAAAAGCAAAAAAGCAAAAAGAATCCAAAAATGTGAAGATAGTGTAAGGAGCCTCTGGGACAACTTCAAGCGTACCAACATCAGAATTATGGAGGGGCCAGAAAAAGAGAGAGAGTAAGATACTGAAAACCTATTTGGAGAAATAATGACTGAAAACTTCCCCCACCTGGTGAAAGAAATAGACTTAAAAGTCCAGGAAGCACACAGAACCCCAAACAAAAGGAATCCAAAGAGGAACATACCAAGACACATCATAATTAAAATGCCAAGAGCAAAAGACAGAGAATATTAAAAGTAGCAAAAGAAAAACAGTTAATTACCTACAAGGGAGCACCTATATGATTGTCAGCTGATTTCTCAACAGAAACTATGCAGGCCAGACGGGAGTGGCAAGAAATATTTAAAGTGATGAATAGCAAGAACCTACAACCAAGATTACTCTACCCAGCACAGCTATCATTCAGAACTGAAGGGCAGATAAAGAGCTTCACAGATAAGAAAAAGCTAAAGGAATTCATTATTACCAAACCAGTATTATATGAAATGCTGAAAGGTGCCCTTTAAGAAGAGGAAGAAGAAAAAGTTAAGATAAAAATTATGAACAACAAATACATATCTATCAACAAGAGAATCGAAAAAATCAAGAGAATAAAAAAATCTGAACAGAATAAACTGGTGAATATAATAGAATCAGGGGTATAGAAAGGGAGTGGACTGACAATTCTCAGGGGGAAAGGGGTGAGGGGGGTGCAGAGAGAGACTGGACAAAAATCATATACCTATGGGTGAGGTCAATGCAGGAGAGATAAGGGCAGAGGGAGGGTTGGGAGCTGGGTAGAGGGGAGCTATGGGGTGGCGGGGGGGGGGGGAGAGGAACAATTGTAATAATCTGAACAATAAAGATTAAAAAAAAAGAAAGAAAAAAGAACAGTGCCTTCCCTTAGGACTGCTATGAGTGGTGAGACTGTGGATGTAAAAGAGCTTAGCACAGACCAGGTCCTCAATAAATGACAGCTACTGTTATTTGCACATAAGGGGGGGCAGGGCCCTGTGGAAGTCTCCTCATTCCCTTCCTTCCTTCCTTGCCCCATGTCTTCCTCACACCGTTTTTCCCTTTAAGCTGTCCCTCTGCTGGAATCTTCTCCCCCAACAATAGGGTGAAGACAGGCTCAGCCCAGATGAGTGGGGAAGGGTTGATGAGCAAATAATGGGTGTTTCAATTCCATTTCAACATCCCTCCACCAGCAAACGTGTTTCCCTGAACCACCTACAAGCCAGCACCCCTTGCTTCGGCAACAATTCATTTTCTTCCTGAGACGGCAGTCGAGGATATGTAAGGAGCACGTATTCTTTCCATTAACACAGCTTTGACCCTGCTCTTTGGGAAGTAATTATCCTGGCCTTATTATGCTCCAGGCCCATTCGCCCATTTCCTGACCTGGTTTTTATTACAAAGCATCTCCTGTTAACTGAAAAGGCTTCCGCCTGAATCAGAAGACTTAATGGCACCATTCGGTATTAATTTCTCTGATCCCCAACTTTCTTTTAGTAAAACAGTTGTTTTTCTTGCTCCTTATCCCACTGTCCACTTCCCTCTTCCCATTTCGAAGCTCCAGCGTCTGTGGGGACTCCCACTCAGCCATGGTTTCTAGCCAAGGGCACCTCTTGGTCCCAGCTCACTGCAGAGATGACTAACATATCCTACACACAAGGATGAGTCACTCGGGTTACCAGCTCCAGCCAATTTTCTCCCAGACCCAATGACCTCCTCACCCACCCGCTCTGATCCCTGTCCTCCTCGAACTGTGGTTCTCAATGTTGTCCCTGTCCCCCCGAACCAGTGTGTTCTTGTACCCACACTCCTAGCACCAGGGCATCCCTGTTTTTTTTTTTCCGTTCAGGCTCTGTGGCAGGAACAAGCCAGTGGGACAGTATTGCTCCGGCCCCAGTTCTGACTCTGACTCCAAATCTTCCTACAGCTGAGCCATACTCCCCCACTTCCCACGAGGGCCTCATTCTCTACTGGAGCCCAGTGCTACAATCTATGCATTTCTTAACACCTGCAATAACGACAAACATTATTCCTTCCCGGGGAAGAGAAGGTCCACTCTTACCCCCCAAGTCTCCAAGAAAACAATGAGAGTTAATTCCACCTAAATCCCAAGCCCCATGCTCCCAGAGGCCCCCAATGAACGAGGGCCCATAAAGGGTACTCCAGTTCACTCCCCTCTTTGCCCCAATTTTATGTCTGCTCAGCAACCAGGGCCATTACATCCAGAAAGTCATTTCTAAGGAAAACAATGAGAAGAGTAATAGTGTCTCTGTAGGCTCCCAGTGGAAGGTCCCACAGGACTGGCGCTCTGGAAGGAGCGGAGAAGGGCACCTGGGGAGAAATGTCTATTAACATTCAACACGCCCCTAGAGGGATGGAAGCTGCCCGCTGCACGCAGAAATGCGCTCCAGCCCTCAGGAGCCCGCACACAGGCTCGTGTCATTTATCCTGCAAACGGAGTGGCTAATAGGAAGCAATCTCGGGCCTGCTCCCACCGCTCAGGGCAGCCCGCAGAGCCCTCCCCGGGGTGTGTGCCTGGGTTGCTTTGGAGAAAAACAAAAGGAAAGCGGGGAAGCGGGAGGGGGAGAAAGAGCTGGAACAGCTGAAGAGACAGGCAGCGGGCGGCGGAGAGGGCAGTCCTTGCCAAGGCCCTTGCTGGGACAGCCAACCTTGCCGAGAGGGAAGCAGCCATGTCTTCTGCTCTTCAAGAACGGGGGCTGGGGACTCGGAGATGGGTAGAGATTCACCTTGAGTCATCCCATGAGTCAGAGGCAGGAGGCAGAAATAGATCTTATGACCCTGGTCCTTGTCACAGGCATCTGTAGCAGCTTTCACCAGGACTCCTGAGTCGGGAGGAGTTCAGGTGCTCCTTGTAGCCAGGTTGGTCAGTTTGGTGAGATGACTATCCTCTTCCATTCCAAAGATAAGAGACCAGGATCTTCAAACACATGTCCCTGCCCAAGGCTACCTCTCTACGCACACCCACCGTTCCCATTCTCAGCCAAGCACGTCTGTTTTCTATCTCCCTCTGCCTCAGCTGCCTTCCCATCCCCACATCCCACCCACACCCAGTCCAGCTAGGACCCTAAATGCGCATGCACTCCAGAAGGCCCTCCTTAATTTGATCAACCCAATCTTAACCCTTCCCCTTTCTTGTATCATCTTAGGGCTTGTGACCAACAAGGTGAACTGCCTACCCAACAGCCAAGGTCCCTCCATTACTTTTGTCATCAGAACACAGATTCAATTCTGATTTTCTCCTCCCTTGTGCTCAAGAAAGGTCTCCTTCCCCAGCCCATTCACGGTTCTGGACTCATGGGAGGATATTACACTTTTTTAAGTGTAGGTTTTATTATTTTTCAGGTATGGGGAGGCCAACAGATCAGGAGATGATTGCCACTGAAGAGACAGTTTGTCACTCACAGTTCCCAAAAGGAGGGAGCACAGCACGGGGGCCACATAGGGAAGCAGCAGGGTCAGTCAGGAGAGAGGGGGGCAGGAAGGGTGTGGACAAAAGTCTTCACTGCAGTTTCTGCAGGATGGTACAGGTGAGGTAGGGAACTGACGGACGAAATACATACAGTGGGGGAGCATTATCTAAGAAGGGAGAAGACAGCTCCCGAGGCTTGGCTTGGCTGCTGTCCAAATGTGTGCCCTCTGCCAAGTCACAGCACATTTCTGGGCTGTGCTGTTCCCAGTCACAAAAGGAAAGAGTTGGATTAAGTTGTCACTTCGAACTCTAAGAACTCCATGATTCTAAGTATAAACAGATCATCTCAACCTCTTTCTGTTAAATGCCAACCACAATACAATCAGGTTCTTTATTCGGGACAAAGACACGGAGTCTCTGGTACAGCTGTATGTCCTGTTCTTGCCCCATTGTCACCACATGTACCTGAGAGGAGGAAAGTGACCTAGAGAGATTTAAGCTTCACACTAGCCTCCAAGAAGGAAGAGTCAATGTATATGCTGAGCAATATTATCTCTCCACAAGACGATCCAAATTCTTCCTTTGGTAAAAGGTGTTGGGAAAGCAATCTAAGCAACATGTTGGGTTAAGGTTGTTATGGTGACAAATAACAAAAACCCATCTGAACTAGCTTACACAAAATAGGAGAATGGCTTCTACGGACATAAGAGCATCTCACAGAACCCACGAGCAGGGAGAGGATATGGGCCATCAAACCAAGGAGAGACCTAGACCAGCTCCTGGACTTGCGTCTCTGCTTCTCTCTGTACTTCCATCCCCCTCCCCTCGCCCCCCGACTGGTTTTTCCTGCTTCTCTCTACCTGGCAGCCTTCATTGAACCCCAGTTCAAGCCATACACAGGACCTCACTGGCCCTGGGTCACGGGTTCCAGATTCCCAGGACCGATTCATCCCAATGCCAGCCAAGTGAACACTTACTAACATATTGGGACCATCCCAATGACCAAATAGCATGAGGCAGGGAGGGTTCTCAAAGAGTAACTGAGGGCTGAACAGCAATCCCCCGAAATACCTCTACCATACCAGTACCCTGCACGGACAGAGAGCCACTTGCTCACTTGCCACGACTGCTGTTCTGTTTCCTTAACTCCAGCAACTGTAGAGGGTTAAACAATGACTGTCACCTGGCTCTTTATTTATTGCTTTTTTTTTAATCTGAGAAAGTGTCATTTGTTATTAAAACTCCTAGAATTATTTTTTCCAGAGTAGTTTTGTATGTGTTTTTTTTTTTTTACTTCTTTCTGAATGTCTTAATAGTGGTCTCCAAACCCGTAGCTCGTAATGTTTCACCCCCAAACACTGGGAACTAAGGGAGTGATCCTGGGGCCATTTTAATGAAGGCTAAGAAAGAATAATAATCAGATGAAGAAGAGGAATGGTAATGAAGAGGAAATAGGAAAGAGGAGGAGCGGGTATCAAACACTTAGGACTGCCACGCACTGTAGTAAGCATCTCAGGGACGCAGTGGCCAGTCCTCTCCTTGAGCAAGTTAGAGACACTGGGAGCTGTAACTATTATCCACCTCCACCCAGGACTGCTGCTCTCCCCTCGCTGCCTTTGCGAGTGCTTGGTTTGATTGCACAAAATATCACTGACAATTCTCATTTCCACCGATCGCTTTCATTTATACCTAATCACCATGTAGCACCAAGATGATTGTGTTGATTAACTTCGCCTTAAGATTAATTTCAGCATTAAACTCTGCCCATTATTTTCAGCTTCTTCATTTATTGCTTGTACAGAACGCATCGTCCCCTCAAAATTAACGATAATTACAGGAAACACCATATCCTGGGATTCCAGGCTGCATATAGATGGCACGCGGGTCCTTCGCCAAACAGCAGAGGATAATTGGATGTTCGGAGGATTGATCTTAAGGAATCTGGATGTCCTTTGTGACGTGGGGAAAATATCAGGGTTGTGGAGGTGGATTGTATGGTCTAGTTGCATTTTTAAGGTACTAGACAGGTGGGCAGCAAATACTATGGATGAGCACTGGTACTAATGTCAAAAGCCACAGCCAAGTCCTCGCCCAGTGGTTGGCAAACTGCGGCTCATGAGCCGAGGCTTACCACTCTGTTGACTAATGAGTTTGCCAACCACTGACCTAGACTCTCGATTCCAATAATTACAGGCTGTTGTTGTTCCTTGCGATTAAGCCCCTATCCCAGTGGTCGGCAAACTCATTAGTCAACAGAGCAGCAAACCGTGGCTCACCAGCCACATGTGGCTCTCGAGCCGCAGTTTGTCAATCACTGCCCTAAGCCGGTTTATTTCAGTGGATAGAGTGTCGGCCTGTGGACTGAAGGGTTGCAGGTTTGATTCTGGTCAAGGGCACGTACCTTGGTTTTAGGGTCCTCCCCACCCTGGCCCTGGTTGGGGTGTGTGCAGGAGGCAACCGATTGACGTGTTTCTCTTACATCGATATTCCCGGCTTTCCTTCTCTCTTCCACTCTCTAAAAATCGATGGGAAAATATCCTCGGGTGAGGATTTAGAAAAGCAAGCCACAGTCAACTTGCCTCCAACAATTACTAGTTATGATAGCTGAGTGAAGTGGGGAAAGTAACGATTCCGGAATACACATTATAATTTTTTAATACTTTGTAATTGATTTTTAGAGAGGGAAGAAGGGAGGAGAGAGAGAGAGAGAGAGAGAGAGACTGAGAGAGACTGAGAGAGACTGAGAGAGAGAGGAGAGACAGAGACAGAGACATTGCTTGGTTGCCTCCTGTATGCACCCCAACTAGGGACCGAACCTGCAATCTGAGCATGTGTCCTGACTGGCAATCGAACTGGTGACCTTTCAGTGCACAGGATGATACTCAACCAACTGAGCCACACAGGCCAGGGCTGAATGTATACTGTTATAAGTAATAGTACCGCCTGATACTTTAGTAATAGTGGTGATGGTAAGAACCATAATACAGACACAAGAAAGCCAGCATCTACTGATATCTTCCTCTATGCCAGGCAGTATTATGTTTAATCCTCAGAATAACCCTATGGGATTGGTGCTGTTGTCACCCTCAGTTTTCCGGAAGAGAAAACCAAAGTTCAGAGATGCCGAGTTGACAATGACCATGTTGCTAGTTCAGAGGTGGTCTGATTTGAATCCAGGTCTCAGGGCATCAAAACTCAAGGTCTTTCCAGTTCTTCTGCCTCCAAGGTTAAACGATCCCTAATCTCCAAGAATCTCAGCTTCCCTCATTTGTAAAGTTAGATAATAAGATTTTACTTAAAACACAAGGTATTGATGAGGACACCTGAGAGCAATTTGGAAAATGCTAGCAAATGTAAATTTGTTGAAAACTTAGAAAGTTTACTAGTTTTCTGAAAATAAAAAATAAAAAAAATAGGTAAGCTTTCCTTCCTTCCTTCCCTCCCTCTCTTTCTCCTCTTCCATTCCTTAAATGCCTCTTTTGTTTTTCCTGCTTTCTTTCCATCCTACAACTCCACTCTCCCCGCATCCCTGCCGGGTTTGGGAAAGAGCGAAGCAGGGAGCCCAGGAGAACATGCATTTAATTAGTCATGTGTGACTCACAGGGAGATGGTTGTGTTACTCTGAAGTTCCTCACTTACACAGAGCTGGCTGCACAGCCCGCAGGGGCTCTGGGCACAGTTGCTAAATGATGGATGACACTGTCGCTCCAGTTAGGAAACTCACTGGACAGACATGAGCCATTTCCTTTTATAGGAACATCTTCGTGTGGAATCTCAGGCATCAGCCTGGAAGTGGAGAGAAAAACTGGACTTCTGGCCTTGATCAGGTGTAGTGGGTAAGATCTGGATCCGATTCCCAACTGTGCTACTTGTTTGCTGTGTCGTCTCGGGAAGGTTATTTACTTTCTCTGAACCTCAATGTTCTGATCTCTAAAAAGAAGATAGTGGTGACAACATGTGTTGGAGATTTATTATTCAAAGTACAGTGGTACCTCGAGATACGAGTTTAATTCGTTCCGTAACCTTGAAGCGTGGGAAACTATGAGATGCTCGAGTCGCGGTAAACTGGTGGGTCGTGTGCAGCCGGCCGATCCGCGAGATTACTCCTATCTCAAATGTTGCTCGTATTTCAAAGCAAAAATCGCTCACTCAACGGCTCTCAAAAAGCTCGTATGTTAGGGCACTCGTATCTCGAGGTACCACTGTAATAGTTATCTTATAAACAGTGTGCTTCAAGTAATCACAAATATCAGCTGTAAGTATTGATTGCTGGGCTACAGAAGGGGTGAGATGTGGCCAGGGATGATGTTCCAGCTTTCTTATAGGAAACCAAGGCAGCTGCTTGAGTGTCCTCACAACATGGCGGCTAACCTTCCCCAGAGCGGGCAGGCCCACTCCATCATTTCTGGTATATCAATTGGTTACTCAGGTCAGCCCTATACAGTGTGGGAGGTGACAATACAAGGAAAAAATTACCAGGAGACAAGGATCAGGGAGGACATCTTGGAGGCTGTCATACAAATATTCAAAAAGTAGAAATTTGCCTCATAACGTGACCCTCGTCCTTAACATCCTTATAAGTACATCGTTGGGCCAGCGGCATAGCAGGAAAGCCCTGTTCAATCACGCTAGCCAACCAGAGGCCACAATCCTGTCTTCAGATCTTCTTTGAAGATCTCCAAAGGTCTGACTTATCCATGGATAAGACTTAGGCAATCTATTCCAGAGGAATGGTGGGAATGTTTGTCTTTTGCCTCCATTCATGTTATTTCCTTTTGCAACTGAGCATTTAGTAAACGATGAGATGTAAGGCGCTCAAGTTATGCTGCCTGACAAGTACATGGAGTTCAGCTCCTCCCTGCTACACTGAAGGGCAGATCCACATTCTTTATGAGGCTGAGCTCAGCATGGGCTGTCACCTGTGAAAGTTTTGAGGCCTGGCCAGGACACACGCCTGGTGGGAAGGAAGCCTGTTGCGTGTAATACCTGCCCTAGATGCAGGCAGTCTTGGCATTTAGGGCATTCCCACTTTAAATCCACACTCCTCCTCCTTGCCCAGGAGCAGAAAAATAATTCCTTCCCTCTTTTAAAGTTCTATGGACCCTCAAAGTTCAGCTCAAAAGCTTCCTGTCCGTCAAGCCTCAGTCTCTCCTCCACACCTGCTTTTCCACCTCCTCCAGTCCAGTGTCCAGGCCTCCCAGACCCTGCCCTGCTCTCCTGGCCAACCTTCCCGGTCCACATGGAACGGACCATGACTGAGAAGGAAGGGTGGTTAACAGGGTGCAAAGAAATGGACATATTGACCCCAACAAACTTCACCATCTCTTTCAGAACAGGACATGCCCCATCAGCTGTACCTATCCAGACCTCAGGCCTGTTCACAAGAAGCCATTGAAGTCATGTATGTCTCTACAAACAGAATGATCCCAGGGGTACAGAGATGCCCACAAAAACACCCCACAAATTCTGTGTTTGTTCAAGCATTTTCTTCTCCTGAGGAAAAGTCCCTGCTTTTCATCGGGTTCTCAAGATCCAAAGAGGTTGAGAAGCCTCATCAGAGAACAGGAAGCAGGGCCGCGGGCCAGATGTGGCCTCTGACTTATTGGTTTGGACCACACAGTGATTTGAAGGGTTTTGGCAACATTTAAAAGTCAGAGGATTTTTACACAAAAATATAGATTTCTGGCTTTTAAAAAAAAGGAAACTGAGACAACTCCAAGCCCACAGTCCCTGGTGGCAAGAACTGGCTAGATGGGGCACGGGCTGCCCACAATCCCCACCAGACAACCTCCTTTTTCTTTTTTTAATAATATATATATCTTATAGATTTTTTTTTACAGAGAGGAAGGGAGAGGGATAGAGGGTTAGAAACATCGATCAGCTGCCTCCTGCACACCCCCTACTGGGGTTGTGCCTGTAACCAAGGTACATGCCCTTAACTGGAATCGAACCTGGGACCTTTCAGTCTGCAGGCCAACGCTCCATCCACTGAGCCAAACCAGTCAGGGCCAGACAATCTCTTTTTGATAGTTTTGCCTCTTGACCCCAGTTGATGTCCTTTGTTTTACATCTTCAAATGTGTCTCTCCCAGCAGTTGGCTTTTACTGTTTTCGGGCCATTGTTCACCACTTCAGGTAACTCTCCACTCTCACACGGAGCACATCCTCAGAGTCAGGCAAACTCTTCTTCCCAATGCTGACCGTTCCTTTCCTGGGGAGACACCTACCCGAGCAGAGTCGCTGGCCTGACTCCTGATGGGCAAACGTGTGGGTGGGAACCAGCCGGGGCCTGCACTCCAGCCCTTCCCTCCCCACCCTGAGCTGGCGCGCTTACCTGATCTACTATCCTGAACAGAGTAGGAACTCAATAACTGTAATTTAGCATAATTTCTGATCTCAGGGATTTGTAAACTAAACCAAACATAGTAGGTGTCAATAAAGATTGGCTAAATGGGTGAATTATTGAATTCACAAGTGAAAGAACAAACAAGGAAACTGAAAACAAAATAGAGAAATGCAGCTTTTTCTCTGGTTATGGCGTAATCTCTCAGCTTCCCCGACCTCCTTCTGCAGTGGCTCCAGGAAACCCCCAGGGTCCACCCCAGGGGTCCTCCAGGCATGGTGAAAACCACTGACCCCCGCCTCCACTAACCTGATACGGGAGCCAGACCCTGAGAGATGCTCTTATTTCATCTCCTTCCCTTACACCACCCCATCTGGCAATTCAGGTCCTGCTGGCAATCCCTCCTAAATTTCTCCCCATCTCTCTCCTCCTCTCAACCTCACTGCTACTACCCTTGACTTCATGATTTTTTTTTCTTTCAGCCAATAATTCAGTCATGTAGCCAATACTTATTGAAACCTACTATGAGCCTGGCACTACAAACACAGCAGTGACAACACAGACATAGCCTTGGCCTCAAGGAACTTCCATTCCACTGAAGAAGACAGAAAATGGGTAAGTAAAACATGTAGTGTGGGGATGGAAACAAACAAACAAACAAAAAACATGGAAGTGGGACAAGGTTGGCGATGAGGGGAAACTATTTTAAATAAAATGAGGACGAAGCCTTCATTGAAAAGGAGATTTAAGCAAAGGCTTGGGGGAAAGAAGAGAGTGAATCACGGGAACAGCTGAGGAAGACTGTTCAGTGAGAGAAAAAGAAACTGCAAAGGTCCTGAGGTCAGTATGACACACATGTTCAAGGATCGGCTAGCAGGTCAGCGTGACCCTGCCAGGGAACGCGGTAGCAGATGAAGTCACAGACAGCGTGTGCAGCCTGACAGGTGGCTGGAATGGTTTTGGTCTGTGCGCTGAGTGCACTGGGAAGCCTCACCCGCAAGAGCCTCATCCGGCCTCCCTGACTACAGGCTGCACCCGGCCTGCCCCACCTGTCAGTGCTGCCATCGGCCTTCTAGAACACAACACGCCCATCCTTTGTGTTTGTCTCTTTAAAAACATGTTTTTCACCACCACTTATCCCCGCTATACCCTCTTCTACCTCTACCCACCTCCCCTCTTCGAGCCAGCCCATTAAGCTAGAATTAACCTCCCTCCACGCTTAACCACCGCCTTGCGATTGATTTCCAGCAGTTACCACAGTGCCTCCCCTACTGGCTATGTGTGGACATGGTTAGATCCCTTCCTGGGTTCAAACTCACTGGCCAGGAATATGGGATGACTTTTGATAGCCACACCCCGCTCATCTCCACACCACCCGTAGCCGCTCACAGGGAGAGTCTAGGAAAATTAAGAGGACGGGCTCTGGGATGGGACTGGCAGTTTCATCTCGGCTTCCTGACCTGTGTGACCTTGGCCAGCCATTTACCTGTAAGCTCCTCTCTCTCTCTCTCTCTCTCTCTCTCTCTCTCTTTGAAAAATGGGGTGGCAATGGTGATGCCTATTTCCTAGGCCTATGGGAGGCGTTGAATGGGCTAGGGGCAGGATTTGCCACTGATGAAGGGCTCAATAGGTAGGCGCTGTCATCATTAGAGGCACTGCGCAGAATTTCTCTGCAAAGTTCCCTTTGAAAAGAGAAGAATGTCCAGAGGATCGCCGAGGTCACACATGCAAAGACACGGGCTTCAGTTACATTTTGCTTTGTCAGTGGTGCCAACACTTTTGTAAAGCTGCTCATCAATGAGAAAGTCAAAATTCAAGCAGTTCTTGGAGAAGCTGCGGAGAGGCTGTGTCACAGACCCCCGTCCGGGACCTCTGCTTACTCAGTTGACTTGGGGTAGAACCAAAGGCAGGGGAGGGCGGCCGGAGCCACGCCACGGCCATGTTTCCTTCCAGAAGACATTCTTCCCGCGGTCTGCAGAGTCCGCCTTCTGTTCTTCCGGGGGGGGTGCGGGGGGGGTTTAGGGAGGAGAGACTGGAGGCCAGCGGTTTGTCCCTGGCGATGCTCCCCTGGAGGCCGTCCAGCCTGTGGGCGTGAGCAAGCTCCCACCAGAGCCCTGGACAGGACGGAGGGGCGTGGGTCTGTGGGCAGAGGCAGCCGGAAGTGCGGAGAAAACCAAGTAACTGGGGAATTGTGTCTTTCCAGCAGCTGGGAAAATCACCAAGGCAAGCAGAGCAGAACCTCAGCAACTAAAGTAAAGAGGGTCCCAGTCCCCCTCCTTCCCTCTCCCCCTCCTTCCCTTTCCCCTTTCCTTCCAGGCCCCAGACCCTGCAGGGGCTGAGGGAGGGTCCTTTGGGGTCCGCTGCACAGCTGGTCCCTCCACGCCACTTTTCAACCCCGCCATGTCCAAAACACACTCCTCGCCCCTCCCTTCCTCTCCCCCTGTAGTAGCAGTTTCTGGGCGCACCCAGAGGGGAACCCTCTAGAGCAGAGGTGTTCAAACTTCGGCTAGAGGTTTGCCACTCTGTTGACTAATGAGTTTGCCAACCACCGCTCTAGAGATTTCTCCACTTGCATTTCAAAGAGATCTCAGCCCTCCTCCCCATCAGCATAGGCAGCTCCTCCCACACCCTGAAGCCTCAGTAGTAAACGGACCAGCCACTCATCCATTCGCCCTCCCAGAACCTAAATATGAGTCCAAGTGACCCCACAGCAGGTGGCACACTCATTCTGCGATGCAGAGACAATGGGCATGGGAATGAATCTGCCAGGGCAGCCACTTCTCCGAAACTGTTTTCTCACCAGACCCTCACTAGAGACCACTAGGCCTGGCAGTTCCTTTCCTGCCTCCTCCCCTCCCCCGCTGACCCTCCAGGAACCCTGGAAAGAGTCCAGGCATTAAGCCACGCCTAGCACCCTAAAATGGTCCCAGGGGCAACTTTGCAGGGACATAAGGTGCCCTTGACCTACAGCAACTGGGGGTGAAACAGCTCCTTGGGGCGCCCCTTCTTCAGCTGTCAGATCATCTGTGACAGCGCTGGTGGAGGCAGAAACCTGGGACCAGGCGCCCCCAGGAAAGGCTCTAAGTCACTGCACCTCCATCGGAACTTAAAAGACATTCTCCTGATTACCCATAGAGCCCAAGGACCCAGGCAGCGCTCCCTTCTCTTCTGGTACTTTCTTCTACCTCTCCTTCAACCGCCTCCTTCCTCCCTTTCCGCCATAAACTGGACCAGTTTTCCGAGAGTGATGTGGCAATGTCTGACAAAGGTCTCACCGAGTCTGACTTTCAGAAAGCTAACCCCAGAAAATAATGTTTGTTTTGTTTACAAATCTGTAAGTGTTCTATTTGGAGTGTTATTTGTAATAAACATAAATGACTCAGTAAGAGATTGAGTAAATGATAGTATTCCTATCCAGTAGAATAGTATAAACTCTTTTAAAAAATACTAGTATACGGGGGAAAAATTCAAGCTGTATTCGAAATTTCAAAAAGCATTTTTCAAAAAACGATTTCAGTATATTTCCAATGATGTAAAGACAGAGCAAAACAAAATACGCACACAAAAAAGGACAGGAAAGACAGTTTGTTGTGTGGTGAGTATGTGGATGCTTTTTTTGCCTTTATACTTTTCAAATTTTCCACAGTTAACATGTGTTATTTTTTAAACAGGCCATACAAAGCAATACATGGTCCATCTTTCTAAAAGACAGACACATGATTCTACCCAATATACAGACCCATAGAGCAAACTTCTTACACTTTGCTCCCTGAGAAAAACCAGAGTTAAAAGGGGCAAATAAACTCAGATCATTGACTAATGAAAGAGCTATTGGCAGGCAGGCTACATCATCGGCAGGACCTAGAGCAGTGGTTCTCAACCTTTCTAATGCCGAGACCCTTTCATACAGTTCCTCATGTTGTGGTGGCTCTGAGACCCACAGGTTGAAAACCGCTAGCAGGGTGGCCTAAGACCACCGGAAAACACAGATATTTACATGATGATTCATAACAGCAGCAAAATGACAGTTATGAAGTAGCAACGAAAATAATTTTATGGTTAGGGGCACCACAACCTGAGGAACTGTATGAAAGGGTCGGGGCATTAGGAAGGTTGAGGACCACTGACTTAGAGCCAAATAAACATGGGGGGAGGAGCCTTTGCAAAAATGAAGAATGAAGACAGCACTAGCAGAGCGGTAAGCCAGGTGAGGGGCCCCTGAGTGATGCCCAGGAAGGCGGCCTGGTCACTGTTCCGGAGCAGGACACTGGCCACCAGGTGAGGGTTTGCAGAGAGGCACCAGGCCCCGGGGAGCTGACGGGAGGCCCACTGCCTCCCCGCCTGTTGCGAAACAAATCCTCATTCTTTGCGAGTCCAGCTTCCCAGCAGTCACCACTGGGGCTGCAGCATCCTTTATCATATATATGCAAATCAGAAGCCAGCCAGGATTATTTAAACCCAGGTCATCACCTCCTTTTCTTAAGAAAAAAAAAAATGAATGCTTATTTATTCTATTTTCAGCCTATCAGAAAAATGCCAAACCATCTTCTGCCCTGAAATTAATGACAGTCCTATGGGGAACAGAACATGAGTTATTTTTAAAGCCATTTCTGATTATTTTTCTCTCCAGAATCATCAAGAACCCTGATTTATGGAGTACGATGCTGTTTCTCTGGTCCAAGATCCCCCCTTTTTTTGCCAGTCACATCTTTCGGGGAGCAGAGAGGACATTCACCACAGAGCATTATTCATCCCACATGTCTCGCCGGGATGTTTGTAATACGAGGAGCCGCAGTAAATCACCAGAGTTGCGATCACGTGGCTCTAACAAGGCATGCAGAGCAACATCCCTGCTAATGACCAAGCGCCGGCGAGGTGAGGGAGCCTGTTGCTCCCCTTGACAGAGGGGAAGCAAACTCATTAACTAACCGTGGGATGAAATTATGTGCAAATCTCTTCCTCTGCAGCCAGTCACAGCAGCTGCCTGCCACAGAAATACCAACAAATCAGAGGCAAGCCGCAGCCAGACACCTGCCGGAGCCCGAGCTGCTGAAAAATGGAGGCCGAGCTGCGGAGAGGGAGATGCGCACACTCAACTCGGTCCTCTACACTTCGGCGGGAGCCTCCCCCTGAGGCCAGGATAGGATCGGGGTAGGACAGGGCGCAGCTCTGCCCCCCGGCCCAACATCCCTCTCGTCTCCAGCTGGATTTTCACTCGGAAGAAAAACGTACAGCCACACGACACTGCCTGACACTGTCCCAAACTCCATCCCTGTCCCCAAAGTGAGCTTCCCCACTTTGAGCCATAGCTGAGCGGCATAGTCAACATTTCATCAACATGCATTAGATTTTGGAGTAACCAACTGGACTGTCCCAGTTTGTTTGGACATAAAGTGTCCCCACAAACGCTGCCTCTCCCATGGGGGCGCTCAGACTTCACCATCTTCCAGTGGGCTTTCCTGGCTCAGATCTGCCTCCTTCCAGTTTCTTTTCTTTTTCTTTTTTTAATATATTTTTTATTGATTTTTTACAGAGAGGAAGGGAGAGAGATAGAAAGTCAGAAACATCAATGAGAGAGAGACATCGATCAGCTGTCTCCTGCACACCCCACAGTGGAGATGTGCCCGCAAGCAAGGTACTTGCCCCCGACCAGAATCGAACCTGGGACCTTTCAGTCCGCAAGCCGACACTCTATCCACTGAGCCAAACCGGTCTCGGCTCCTTCCAGTTTCTTCCTGCCATGAACTAGGTAGGCAGTGGGCCTGGCTCTACGCTGTCACGATGTTTTGATTTGGGGGTGGGCAAAAGTAGGCCTACAGTGGTGAGTATGTGAAAACAGAGTTTATTCCTATGTTCTTTTTGTTTGTTAATATATTTTATTGATTTTTTTACGGAGAGGAAGAGAGAGGGATAGAGAGTTAGAAACATCGATGAGAGACATCGATCAGCTGTCTCTTGCATGCCCCCTACTGGGGATGTGCCCACAACCAAGGAACATGCCCTTGACTAGAATCGAACCTGGAACCTTTCAATCCACAGACGGATGCTCTATACACTGAGCCAAACCGGTTTCGGCCTGTATTCTTATTTATTAATTATTGTATTACTTTCCATATGAACGACAGTAGTGAGTATGCAAAAACGAAGTTTATTCCTGTATTCCTATTTATTAATTATTGTATTACTTTCCATAGGAACAACTGTAGACCTACTTTTGCCCTCCCCAGTATTTTGACTGACATATACAGTATTGTGTAAGTAGCTAAGGGAAGCTTTACAGCTGTAACTAGAAGTACTAGCTCATTAATTAAGTAGGTAAGGGGAGACAAGGGAAATGCTAGTTGCATCACTGGATTTTAAATTGAGACAGGAGTAATCTCGTTTAAACCAAACTTCAGCATTCATTGGAAAGCCTATAAATTGCAGACAAATGACCAGCCATAAATTGTGATTTATGTTCTGTGGGTTTTTAATGAGGGCCAGTGAGGCAGCTCACCACTCTTACAGGGTGCAGCCAGCAGAGGCTGACTGCTGTGAGTACGAGAAACACGGTTTATTCTTGTACTTGGGCTTATTAATTGTTGTATTATTTATCTGTCTTACAACTGGAAACCTACGTTGGCCCCGCCCTGTATTTCACCTCTATCAGGACTGGAAAGGACCGAGAGAGGAAGAGGAGAGACTGTGCTAGGTCATTATCAGGAATGAGAGGAGACAGTCTCATCTGTGTGTGCTGACTTCCCCTAGGCTGTGAGGGGAAATGCTAAAGCAGCGGTTCTCAACCTGTGGGTCGCGACCCCGTTGGGGGTCGAATGACCCTTTCACAGGGGTTGCCTAAGACCATCGGAAAATTGAGGTATTTACATCACGATGCATAACAGTAGCAAAATTTCATGGTTGGGGGTGACCACCACATGAGGAACTGTATGCAAGGGTCGCGGCCTTAGGAAGGTTGAGAACCACTGCGCTAAAGAACCCGGGGCCTTGGGTAGAGAGAGTCCAGGGGGTGGAGACTGTGGTGTTCTCGGCCGCTGCCAGCATCAAAAACACCTGCTTCACAAGTGGCTGGACAGGGGCACAGTGAGACAGAAAACACCTGCATGAGGCGAGGGGCCAGGCCAGCTGATGTGAAGGCCTCTTCCTGCTTCAGACAGGCCATGCTTCCGGCCTGTGGCGTACTCTGCCAGCCTCAATAAAGGCACCGGGCGTGTGTGTCAACCTGAAACCTTTCCAAGCCCTGTCACTCTGCTGCTGTCCCAGCGGAGAGTGGACAGTTGATTAGAAACAGCGAGGAAGATGTCTCCGAGTGGAGCCTCTGGCTCCAAGGAAAATGGACAGGGGACAGTGAGAGAGGAGAGCGAAGAACCAGCGAGTAGACGAGCATAATGGCCACGCTCTGCGGGCCCGGCAGGCATCATCGCAGAGCGGCAAGCATAGTAATTGATGCTGATAATTCTGAGGCATCAAGAGAGATGAACTCACAGGTGTGTCACTACGAGCTGGTGCCTCGACTCATTGGCCAGGTATCTATCAGACACCCAGTGCCCAGGAGACTCTGTCTGGTCTGGGGATGGCAAGACAGGAGGCGCGGTCCTCGCCCTCACAGGCTCTCTGGACTTCCCTTTCTTCATGAAAGAAATGACTCCTGCCGAAACCGGTTTGGCTCAGTGGATAGAGCGTCAGTCTGCAGACTGGGCGGGGGGGGGGGGGGCCCCAGGTTCGATTCTGGTCAAGGGCATGTATCCTGGTTGCCGGTACATCCCCAGTGGGGGGCGTGCAGGAAGCGGCTGATCGATGTCTCTCTCTCATCGATATTTCTAACTCTCTATCCCCTCTTCCTTTCTCTCTGTTAAAAAAATCAATAAAATATATTAAAAAGAAAGAAAGAAAGAAATGACTCCTGAGATTCCTTCCCGGAGGACACCAAGGGCTTCAGGCATTAGGGCTTGAACCTCGACAGTCCTGTGAGTGGTAACCAGGTAACACAACTCTGTTTTGCAAAGGAGCAAACTGAGGCTCGGAAGGGTTGGCATCTGGCTCATGAGAAACCAGGCCAGGCCTCTCAGCCACGGAAACAGAGAGGTCTGACTCCTGGGCCCTTCCGGCACTGCCGTCCTCCCTCCAACAGCGCAATCAGAATGGATGGAGAACAGCCCAGGCGCCTGACAACTGCGCGGATTTACGGGTCTGGAACACGACATCCACCAGCCACAAAACGAAGACCTTGTGCAATCGGACGGTAATAAATATCTCCAAGACCAAGTGCAACCAAAGCGGCCTTGAAGGATCTGTCAGCATCAACAGCGCATAAGTCCAGAAAGCCAACAGTGAGGGCTGCAAGGGCACATGCTGAACAGCTAAAAGATCCTCAGAGAAAATGTGCTTGAGGAAAAAGGCAGCTGGGGAGCACTCTGTTAACAAAGAACGGAAGGGGGAAATAGCCAAAACCCCAACACACACACACACACACACACACACACACACACACTGCTGGTGGAGTTGGTTCAGGCACTGAGAAGGGACAGACGCGTCCACATCTGATGGCTGTACCTGCTAATGGAGAGACCTAGAAAGGGCGAGGAGGTGGGAGGAGGGCAGGGAAACAGACACTGTATTTTCCCACCGACAATGTACAAATCGGGGAGCAAAGGAGGCCGAAGAGCCACGGGATCCGGGCAGATGGTCCGTGACCTCAGGCATGGCCACCGGCGGAGTACCCGATAGAGGGCATTGAGCACAGGCCTGGGATGGGCACGGATGGAGCTGCAGTGAGTTTGTGAACGCCGGCTGGTCCGCTCTCAGCCTCTGGGGAAGGAGAGACTCTGGAGCCCGGGGAACGGATCTGCCAGGATCGCACGGCCGGCGGGTGCTGTCAGATCAGAACCCAGGCTGCGGAGGGGCCGGGCGGAGAGAGCGTCATTTCCGCTCTCTCACTCTGCCCGTTCATTGGTTTTCACGTGTATAACTCTTCGGTGGAGTTATTAAATCCATAAATAAAGATTTAATCTGTTAAGCTCTGCATGGTGAGAGCGGGCGGTGAAAAGGAGCAGGCAGAGCGGAGCTTGCGGCCCTGGTGCCGGTGGCAGAGGGCAGGAGAGGCTGGGGCAGATGCTGGCGGCTGAGGGCGGAGGGACAGAAAGACCCTCCCAGACCAGCGGCCACACTGCCGAGACAGCCACCGAGGGCCTGCGCACCGGCCCTAACGAGAATGATCCTGCCTGGCCAGTGTGGCTCAGTGGTTGAGCACCGCCCCGGTGAACCCGGAGGTCACGGTTTGATTCCTGGTCAGGGCACATGCCCGGGTTTGGGCTCAATCCCCAGTGCAAAGTGTGCAGGAGGCAGCCAATCAATGTTATTCATAGATGTTTCTATCTATCCCTCTCCCTCTCACTAAAATCAATACAAATAAAGTTCTTTTTCAAGGGAACTGTCCTGAAGGCTGGGAGACACTCAGGAGAGTCTCGCAGCTCTCACACTGCGCATGTTCTGACCCAAACCGGGTAGAGCAGTGGTTCTCAACCTTCCTGAGGCCGCGACCCTTGCATACAGTTCCTCATGTGATGGTGACCCTCAACCATGACATTTTGCTACAGTTATGCATCGTGATGTAAAGATCTGCGTTTTCCGAGGGTCTTAGGCGACCCCTGTGAAAGGGTCGTTCGACCCCAAAGGGGTCGCGACCCACAGGTTGAGAACCGCTGGGGTAGAGGAACGGGAAGCAGAGAGGCCCAGCTGTGTAAGGAGAGGGGTTGGGAAGGCCTCTAGAAACCCAAGAGGAGGAGGAGGAGGAGGAGGAGGAGGAGGAGGAGGAGGAGGAAGAGGGTAAGGGCTCTGGCTCCCTTTAGCTCAGCGCAGGCCCTGGAGGAAGCCCTGACAGCTGAGCCAACAAACCCATTCCCTACATCTCCGGGACCCCCTCCCCATCGTGCAGGGGTCGCACACTGGCTCCGGGTCCGTGATGACCACAAGACGGACACTTTGGTTGCTCTGGCAGGCAGACACCAAGGCCAGCGCCAGGGAGGAGGGGATCCTGGGAAGGAAGAGGAGAGCCTGACTTTGGGGCAGGAAACGCTGGGGCCAGAGTGGGGGTGGGGAGCCCTCTGACCCCTGCCTCGCGATGGAGAGGCAACATCTGGCCCTGCCATCCGGGGAGGCTGTCCCTCCTGCCTCCGGCTGCCGTTCCCACATGCCCGTTGCTGGCCTGACCTTCTTGGGGCCAGGCGTCAGGGACAGATGTGGGGGACTGACTTCTCTTTGGGCTTTTAGCCCCTGCTCCCCACTCAGCGCCTCGCTGCCTTTTGTTCAACCCAAACCAGAGGCCAGGCCTCCCGGCAACTCCACTTCCTGGTTCGGGACTTGTTTCTGCCAGACGCGGGCTGCAGAGGGTCCGAGAAGGGCCGGAGGCTGAGTGTGGGTGACGGGGTCAGGGACCCAGGCTCCCCCAGAGCGGCGGATCGTCTAACTCAGCGGTTCTCAACCTGTGGGTCGCGACCTCTTTGGGGGTCAAACGACCCTTTCACAGGGGCCGCCTAAGACCATCGGAAAACACCTATTTCCCATGGTCTTAGGAACCAACACACCGCTCCTCGGTGTAGCAAAGCGTAGCCATGTCGTTTACTGTTGTCCTAGGAAGACTGTTGCCCATGCTACACCACGATTCAAGACAACATTTCATTTATTTGTCATTAGAAATAAATATTTCACAATATGTAATTACGTATTGTTTTTGTGATTAATCCCTATGCTTTCATTATGTTCAATTGGTAACAATGAAAACACATCCTGCCTATCAGATATTTACGTTACAGTTCATAACAGCAGCAAAATGACAGTGATGAAGCAGCCACGGAAATCATGTTATGGGTGGGGGTCACCACCCCATGAGGAGCTGCTTACAGGGCCGCGGCCTGAGGAGGGCGGAGAGCCGCTGGTCTAACGGACCGGGGCTGGGCCGTTCCCCGCATCTGCCCACGCAGCTCCACGCACCCGCCCAGCGCTTCCGACACAGCGCCACCAGCTGTTGTACAGGAGCCAAAAAGAAAAAGAAAAAGAAAAAAAAAAAGCAAGAACATAAAAAGCGGGAAAAGTGAAGGACACGGCCCCAGAGATGCCTGCCCTTTCACAAAAGTCGGAGGGCGCTTCCCCCCAGGAAACGTTGAGGCCAGAAAACCGCCCCCGGTCTCCTCACGGCGGAGGCGGGCCAAGAACGACGCCGCGAACCGGGCCTGCGGGTGGCGGCCCCGCGACCCGCTTGGACACTCACATGACGTCACTGGCACCGGGTCGGGCCCCGCTCTGCTCCGGTCCCGGCGTCAAAAACCCAAACCCGATGTTCCGTGCCGCGTCAGGACAGCTCCACCTTCCGGCAGCTTCCGGCAGCTTCCGGCAGCTTCCAGCCCCACGCGGCAGGCGCGAGAGGACTCCCGCCAGATGCGCACACGCACGCGCAGAGGCAAGCACGCGCGCACACGCATGCGCACACACGCACGCGCAGAGACAAGCACGCGCGCACACGCACGCGCACACACGCACGCGCAGAGACAAGCACGCGCACGCGCACACTCAGTCATAGTGGGGTGCAGCCACCCCGCTATGGCCTGGACCCCTCTCCAGGCTGCACGGAGAACCCCGCCTCCCTCCCTCCTGCCTCCCACCCCTCCGGCCTGCGCCTGCGCGGGAGCCCCATGCTCTGTGGGCAGACCCCTCCGTGGGCTGATGCGGGGGGGGGGGGTGACGGCCATTGCCAGTCCCCCATTAGGAGAGAAGCGGATGGGTGAGCCCCCCACCGCCTGCGGCTCCTGCTGCCTTTCTTCCCGCTTCCTCATCACCCCACGTGGAGGGAGTGGGGGGCGGCCCAGCCTAAGGGGAGAAGGCAAAGGAGGCTCGTGGGGCCCTGGCTGATCCACCCAGGAGGCGGGCTGGGCAAGACTGGTCCCCGTGGGGAGGTCGCCTTCCTTTCCCCTCTCCCTTTGGAGTAAATCTCCACCAGGACTCCCACGTCCCCCATAACAGCAGGGGGTCTGGCCCGTCCAACAGCCTTGCTCCCCGGTGCTGTCCAGGGAGGAAGCTGGGGCGGGCCTGGTCCAGAGCTCAGCAGGGACTGGAGTCTCAAACCCGGGGTTTCCCCCCTTCTCTCCCCTCCCTCTCCCAGATGGTCTCCGGCCAATGCAAACCAGAGGCCAGGGGACCATCCAGAGAGGGTTAAGTTTCCAGGACTCCCGGACCGACTTCTGCCAGGTTCCCGGCCGCCAGGGTGGGGAGGCGGGTGGCGGGGATGCGGGTGGAGAGAGGGAATGAATGTGCTGGGAAACTGGAGGCCCTATAACATCCAAGACGTGGTCACTGCCCCTCCACCCAAACCGCAGACGCTGTGGCAGCAGGAAAATCCGGGAGGCTCAGACCAAGTCCGATTGTGCAACCCCGGGGGCCAGCCCGCCGCCGGAGCCGGGAGCGAGGCCCAGTCCACTCCAGAGGTGGGACTTCAAGTTCTTACTAGAAATGCAGGCGCTTAGGGCGCTGGCTTCCGCACACACACACAGGAGCCTTCTTCCCTGCAGCTACACCCCACTTTCTGCTTCAACACCTCCGGGAGCTGGAATCAGAGCTCCGCCCCTGGGCAGTCTCCCAGCCAGAGGTGGGAGCCACTGGTGGGTGCGGGAGGGCTGAGGAGGAAGAGGAGGAGGGTGTGGAGGGCTTCTGCCAGCCTCCCAGTCAAATCTGTAACCAGAGAAGTGCCTCTCCCTGAGCCAGCGAGCCCAGCCAAGTCCCTAATGTGGCTTAGGGAGCCGGGCTGGGGTGGAGGGGCAAAGGGGGGGGGGGGGGTCATGGGGTGAAAAACGATCGGAGGGCTGCCCCAAACAGACACAGGCGAGGAGCAGCGGCGGATTTTCCCTTTAATGCAAAACGCTGTCAGTACAAAACGAGGCGGAGAGAGCCCCTTTCTTGAGGGCATGGATGGGGCAGAGGGCAGCGTTGAAAGTCCGCTCTCCTCCAGCTCCCACGGAGGCAACACATGCGCCGTGGCCTCTCATCGGGGGGGGGGCGCCCATCCGAGGGCCAGAGCTCTGGCTCACCTTGGGCCTGAAATCTGCGGACCTGGGCCCCGAGACAGGAGGGAACCCTTCGGGTTTTCTCTCTCTTTTAGCTCTAAAAGGGGTACACGAGATCCAGAGTCCCATGGGAAATGAAGGGGCCAGCGGAACGTGGCCTCCAGTGGCTAAAACGAAGAGACTGGAACTACAACTTGCCCCCCGGCGGGAGAAGGAGGGGCAGGGAACGTAGTAGGGCTACACATGTACGGCGACAGGAGAGATCCCTCAGGCGAGGCCCGCTCCTCAGACCTCCTCCTCCTTCCTCCGCATCTCCAGCTTGTAGACCAGCTGGTAGCCGTCGTCCCAGGCGTAGAGCTGGCGCTCGCGGGGGTTGTAGCGGAGGCTGGCATGGGCACCGTACCGGCGGGGGAAGTAAGGGAGCGCGGCCCTTTCGGGGCTCAGTGTGCCGCTGGCGTCGAAGGAGCACTGGATGCGGGCCCGACTGGCGGGCCGCGTGTTGTAGACGACGTACAGGGTCCCGCAGATGACGAAGGCAGCCTCGGCATTCTCCCGGGGGCACGGCGTGTCCCACTGCTGCTCCGTGTCCAGCGTCTGCGGGTCCAGCTTGGCCAAACACAGGTGCCTGTCGTCCTCGCGGGTGGCATACACGGCCCACAGGCCCTCCTCGTCGGCCGCCAGGTCGATGTACGTGTCCGGCGTCAGCCCGTAGGGGGGGATCAGACCCTCGGCGGGGAACACGGAACTGTCCACCACCGTGCGGTTCGCCAGGTGGAACTTGATGAGCTGCAAAGTGTCCTCCAGCTCCCCGCCGCCGCCGCCCCCCCCGGGCCCCCCGGGAGGCCTGCGGGCGTAATACAGGAAGCCCCCGTACACCAGCTGCCCGGTGCCCACCCAGGGGAAGGGCACCCGCACCCGGGAAGCTTTCCGGGCGGCCATGGCCAGGGTGAAGTCGCGCAGCCGCGGGAACACGAAGGCCGTGTCGTTCTGGGTCCCGTCCAACACGTAGATCTTCTCGGCGGGCCCCAGAGGGTCCTTGGTCCAGAGACCAGCCGCGCCCCCGAAACGCTTCAGGATCTTCATGGATCTCACCTGCGAGATGGTGTAGCCGCAGTCTGTGGGGGAAGGAGGGAATACAGGCCAGAGTTAGCTGCCCACCGCAGGATGGGTCACTGGAGAACAGTGATGCCTCCCTTGACTGCTCTGGAGGACCCGGATCAAGGGTCCCCAGAAACCCTCCTTGATGGGCCCGTCATGACAGAGTTGCCCTAAAACAGATCCCAGAAGATCCAGCCAAAGCGGATGGGGGCAGGGAGGGGGAAGGGGACCGTGGGGGACAGCTCACTATTCCCCGCGCAGGCTGGGTGACTCTGGATCAGTGGTTCTCAACCTGTGGGTCGCGACCCCTTTGGGAGTCCAACGACCCTTTCACAGGGGTCGCCTGAGACCATCGGAAAATGCAGATATTTACATCACGATGCATCACAGTAGCAAAATTTCATGGTGGGGGGTCACCACCACATGAGGAACTGTACGCAAGGGTCGTGGCCTTAGGAAGGTGGAGAACCGCTGCCCTGGATGGACCGAGGACCAGGACACGGGTCCCCGAGCCGGGGTCTGCCTCCAGGTGGCTCACCTGTCACCATGTCGTACTTCTCATTCCTTCTGCCCTTGCCTTTGGTCCCAGCGCCTCCGGGCACTTTCTCGGTGACCTCTTCACAGGGCAGAGCTGGGTTCTGGGTCTCCAGATAATCCACCTCGCGCTCCAGACGGTCCACTCTGCCCGCCATGGTGTCCGCCTCGGCTCGGAGGGCCTCCCGCTCCTTCTCGGCCACCTCCAGCAGCGGCAGCATCTTGTTCTTGAAGTCCCGCAGCTCAGCGGCATGCCGGCTGCTCTGGTCCTGGCACTGGGCCAGCCGTTCCTGAAGGGATTTGGGGAGGGAGGGAGGGTGGAAGGGGGGGTGCAGGAAGAGGGGTGGGGGGAGGAGGAAAGGCTGCAGGGTGAGACTCCCAGGCGGGGAGAGGCCCAAGCAGGGAGTCAGCAACGGGGACGAGCACACACTCAGCCGGGCAGCAACCTCCAGAGAGGAAACCAGACGTTCCGAGACGCTAACCGGCAGCACCCCTCCGGCCCACCTTCTGCCAGCAGGGCCCCTGAGCCACCAGCCTCTCAGTGCACGGTGGGGAGGGCGCTCTGCTCCCCAACACAGTTCTCCTGGGATTGAGAGGCTCCTCAGCATGTGAAAAAGGGAGAGAGTTCTGGGAGCTTCCAACTTGAACAGAAGCATCATCAGCTCGTCCTGAGATGCGTCCCCGCAGTCCCCTCTAGTTTGCCCTCTTCCCTCTAGTCTGTCGAATCCCAGGGATCAGACGCAAAGGTCTGAACGGCTCTGGGCATGTGGGCAAGAGGACTTACATTCTGAGAATCTTATGAAAAGATGGAGCGGCCTGGAGGTTCTTACAGAGCCCTGTCTGGTCATCCCTCGGTGCCGGGTACCCTGGGGGCGCCAAGGCCAAGAGGCCGGGCTGGGAGAGGACGCACTCACCTCCAGGGCCACTAGCCGGCGTTCCATGTACTCCACCAGGTGCTGCTGCTGGCCGCCCAGCGGTCCCGGCCAGGACAGGAGCAGCAGCAGGACGAGAGGAGCGCAGGGTCCCATGGCAGCGGGAGAGGGGGCCCGGGCAGGAGCGCGCGGGCAGCCGTGTGCAGGCCTCTCTGCCCCGGGAGCCCGCGGGTGAGCCCGGGAGGCGGGGTGGGGGCGGGCCTTCTCCTGCTGGATCTCTGGGTCTCTCTCACTCCTCTGGAATGCTTTCAGGCCTTCACGGCCCCCGCCCCCTCCTTTCTGCGGGGCTGATCAAACACAGATGGCCCCACGGCAGAGCCGCCAGAAGCCTTAACCGCCTCCCGCCTCGGCTGTGGGCTCCCCGGGAGAGGAGGGGACGAAAACCCTGGGCACAGCCTATGGGCAGTCACCCAGGAGAAGGGGGCACTGGGGAGGCCCCGGGGAAAACTTGGCAAACTCTATTCCCATGTTTCAAAGGGCCTCCAGCGCTGACATAAGAAATACCCTTTATTAATCTCTTCCCAGCAAAAAAAAACAACCACCCCCCCCCCCAAAAAAAAAAACAACAACAAAATAATAGCATGGGTCGTTTTCTGCCTGGGTCAGTGGAAGCTGGAAGCAGGAGAGGAGGTTTGAGGGGAGAGGTGGGGAAAAGGCTACAGTGGGCTCTGCATCCTGGTCTTCCATGGCTCGTTGGCGCCACCTAGTGCTGAGCACCAGGTATCGCCTCAGGCTCAATAGGGAAACCAAGGCTTCGATGTCAACTTCTTGTGGAATTTTCCACAGCAAGTCAAGCAGACTGTATTTATAGGTGTTTTCATCATTAAATTGCCCATTTCCCCACAGACTGCCCCATTACTTATGGGGCTATGCCGGCCTCTCTCTTATTTAGTCTAAAGATGAGATATATAGATTAAAAAAAAACAATTTGAAAACAGAACAGATCATTGAGAAGTCGGTAAACTCTTGATTAACTGGAAGCATGTTTGACAGCAGAGCCTCTGTAGATGGCTTTCCTTGGCCTGAATGCTTCAAAGTATCTTAACTGGGGAGTGTGTGGCAAGTTCACACTAACTTTACATACATTTATTCAAGGAAAAAATCTGAAAAGTATGTATATGCAGTCTACATCAATATACATGTCTCATGACTTCCCTACTTATGGGAGAGGGCTACTGATCATTTATTTCTCTCGGTTATGGTCCAAAAGGGTGTTTCTGAATGTGTCTCATTTCCAGATCCCCACTATGACTTCGGGAGCCCCAAATGAATTAAATGGCCACTCGAGGGTTGTCTGGGCCTGAGGCCCGTGTCCAAAGGAGTCGCCTGAATGTGGAATTGATTCAGAGACCTGCAGGGATCAGTCCAGACAAACCTCCAATTCTTGGTGCGGAGGATGAAGACGGCTCTGATGACAGCGCTCCTTCTCTACGAGGACCTGGCTTCTCACCAGTTACACGGAGGGGAAGAAGCACGCTGGCTGTGATTCTTACGGTATTTCCACTCCGCTGTGCTAAGTGTCAGGTGGAGCTCGCTGGGAAACGACGTTTAATCAGCCTGGGACAGAGGTGTCTGCCTCTCTGAAAGGGCCACATCGCCAGGTAGGGTCCTACGACTCCAGTCCCCTCCCAATGCCCACTCATTTCCGCTGCGGAGGTCTGCAGGAAAGATGAATTTGTCTCTAATACATAATGTGTCTACTGGTTTTCAGGTGGATTTAGGTATCCAAAGATGCCATTTGGTGACTGCCTTTGTATCCCCATAACAAAAGTGAAAAAGCCACATGAATCAGAAAATTTACCCATTTTATTGATGCATGGCAATTGCTCTACATTTTACCATATTATGTAGAAAATACTGAAAATACAAGCTACTTTGTAAAACCAAAGACAAACATTGAATCCAAAGATAAACTATGTTTTACACAATGGACCCTTTTCCCGTAGTTAGTATTAAATTTTAAATAGCTATTTATTTTGTTAAAATGATTATTTTACATACTCCCTAAGTACATCTGCATTACAAACATAGCTCAGTAATTCTCAGAAACTGCTTCTAGAGGCTCATTGTCAAAGGGAGAGCACGACCAGAAAAAGGGAGAAAGCAAACGAAAGGTTAAATCGCACACAGTAACTAGCATATCAAATACACTGAATAAAGTTGGAATTCCATTGCAATATCAAGGATTCAAAGCAGAAATACTAACAATTACATAGAATGCACATAGAATGTACTGCTACATGTAGTGAGATTATTTTTCAAGCTGAATCAAAACCACACATTATATAAAGTTTCGCAACGAACACCCATGAAGACATGCGGCACCATCCATCAGTTAAAAACAAAATCAAAACGGGGAGCGGGCTTGGGCCGTTCCTGTCACTGGGAGGCAACTTCATTCCCTAAACTTAAAACCAACCACCTAACCAGTGGCTTTTTGCATAATGCTGCTGCATAAAACGCCCCTGACTGTGCTGGCCTGGCTGGGGACCCTCAGGCTTACCCCCTCTCTCCTGGAGGATGGCGGATGGCAGATGTCTGATGGGAAGTGCTTACAGGGAGGGCTGGGAGCTGAGCACTGACCGCAGGATCACCACCACCTCGGAGCTATAACAACTTGAGAGTGGTCAGGTGATCTGCATTTCATTAACCCTTCTCCGCTTTGAGAGAGCCGGAAGTGCCCTCCTGTCAGAGGCCAGGCCCCTGTGACGCACGCCAGCTGCTCAAGCCCCGGGGACAGGATCGAAAGCCACACGGAGCGCGTATACACTCAGCAGACACAGGTGGGTTTTTACCTGGATGGATCTGAAATGCCAATTTGAGAGATTGGCTGAAAAGCTCTGAAATCCCTAAAGCCGCACAATGCTAGTAAGGTGATTAAGGTAACGATATCAATCTTGGCATCGTCGCTTCTGCCTCTTACAGGGCATCTACCTACGGGACGGGGGGCAGGAGTGGAGTGTTTTGTGGTGGTTTTTCCTGCATCTTGTTGTCTTACAAAAACAATTCCGATCCCTCCGTTAGGAAAAGGAAACACACAAAAAGTTTCCGTTAGAAACTAGCTCTGCCTTTGAAGCAAGAAGCTCCGAATGGGGTTGGCACGAAGGAGACAGAGACCACACACTTACTGCACTAGTGACAGGAATGACACTCACTGCTCGGCCATCCTGACCAGCAGAGTGCTGACCGCACAACGCAAGGTAATGAAAACACACACACAAAGCGCCGACACCGTCCCGGCAGGCTGTCCCGACCGCCCCTCCCGGAAGCCCAGGCCCCTCGCAAAGAAGAAACTCCGTATTCCTTGACAGCTCCTCGGTGTTCGACCCCGGGCAGGGCTGGCTGCCCGGGCTCCATGAAATCCCCCGTCTCCATCCTGCACCTCCCTACGCCATCTCCGCAAAGAACCCGTCCGAGACGTACCCCTCGACTGTCTGTCATGTTCAAGTCAGATGGAACACGTCTGTGCCTTAGGGTTAACCTCCTTCCCCAACGTCTTCATGGGCAGGAACATCCCCCTCCGCAGCGCCCCCCACTTCACCCAGGTCCACGCGGGAGCCGAGAGGACACGGGCAGTTTCACAGCTGGAGGGGCCCCAAGAACACACAAGTTGGTGAAAAGGAACCTCAAAAGCCCAGCGGCTTTTGGTCCTTTCCTAACATGCTGCGCTGCCTGCCACCTGCGGCCTCACGAGACTCTTCGTGGCCTGGGGACACGGTGAGCAACACAACAGGCTCTTTGGTATGAATACATCTGTGATACATGTTTTTCAACAAGCGAATGTTTTGCTAGGAATGTCGGCTATCTGCAGGAAGGACGAGCACGTGGGAAGAGGGGACAAGAATCTCATTCTCCAAGTGATTGCACATCCTTTCCGGAACGAAGCGATGCGGGTCACATACTGGCCTGACTGCTCTCACCCGCTCCCTGGACGCTCACAGGAGCAGGTGGCCACGCCGGGGGAGGGCCACGTGGGGACGTGCTTCTGTGACAGCCGGAAGGGAAAGGGGGCAGAGGCGGCAGCCAGAGAGGAGGAAAGCTGCTAGGCGGATGCGTCCGTGTCGGCAGGGAAACTGAGAACGACGCATGGGCACGGCACGGCTACTCGTCCTGTGGTGATGAACCCGGTGAACAGCTTAGGGTCCACGGGGGCTTGCTGGTCCATCCTAAGGCAAGCGCACTGTAAACTCTAGAACCACTACATTATCATATAAGGCACTACAATGGGGGAGGGGGAGAGGGGGGGAGGGAGGAACACACACTGAACAAGTCCTCACCAGACACACCTGTGCAAAAACAATCCCAACAGTCTCCCCTCCTGGCAGGCTACGCCCTGCGCGCTTCCAGCACTACAGTGATATGCTCTAAGAGAATCGCCATCAGTTCACACACATTCCAGCATGGATCAGTTCATTTTGGTTTAAATACAACGGAGACACCAATTCCATCTCCCGGGTAACACTGGAGGATCAGGTACGCACGAAATACACACTTCAAGTGTAATCACTACACGTTTGATTACGAAGAACATCTTGGGAGAGCAGGAAAAGTTGCTTATTATATTTTTCTAATCCATATGTACATATTTAATTATGCAAAATATTAAAACACCACCATTACAAAACTTCTAAAATATTTTTAAATTCGGTAATAAATTTTTAAAATATTTTTTTTTTTTTTTGCAATTCCCACATGCACTTATTGTATAAGTCTTCATAAGAGAGCATTCAGCCTGCCGCTGGCATACAAAGGAAGCTAGTCTAAAGTATAAAAGCTATACACAATGTTCTCCTCTGGTCTGATTCTTTCCCTTTCTCCCCCCAATCAATCACAGAGAACAGAAGAGAGGGGAGAGGGGAGGAGAGAGAAAGGTGGGGTATTGGAAATACCTACTCATCTTTAGGCGAAGCTCATCAATGCCAGCAGCTCACACTCCAGAGCGATTTTGCATATAATAAAACCACCACCGCCGTAACAATAGCAACCACCTCGATGGCTTTTCCATAATAAAATGTGAGCTGAATCAGAGGACGTTTATAGACCCCAACAGCAGTTCGGAGCAGCGCACAGCCAGTTACGCAGAAATTAACAGATGCCCGTTAGGTAGAATGGGACCTGAAAACCAGCCTAAAACACTGTTAAGTTTAAATATCTCACAGACAAATGTAAAATTCTGAGAAGTGCCTGATAGGAAAATTAGGACTTGTGCAAGCTACTCTGAAAATAGGCAATTAAGTCTTGGTGTGGAAACAAGCACAAAGCAATGATTTTTGTTGTTGTTGTTTTTCTCACTCACTGACTTCCAAGTCGTCCTCTCCGCGTTCTTCCTCGGACCGGTCACCACCATAAAAGCACGTTAAATAAAGAGGGGCTGCGCTCGTTGTGAAAAGCATTTATAGAAACAGAGTCCGAGAGAAAATATCTGTCAAAGGGCGACGGCTCTCCCGTGTCACTGCAGGAGACGGGCGTCTGGGGCTTCCCGAGGCCAGACCGCTGTCGCAAAAACAAGGGGTTAAAAACAGGCGGGCACGGGAGACCACGACGACGATGCCGTGGGCACGGAGACGGGTCCCCCCGAGAAAAGCCTCCTGTGAGTGGGCCCTGCGGAGCGAGGGGCTGGCCGAGGAGTTTCAGAACTTCTGCAGAACTCGGGGGGCCCCTCCTCCCTCCCGCTCGCCGACTACAAGTAGGAATACTGGCTGATCTTGGTGGGACTCAGGGGGTATCCAGTGTAAATGGCGGAGCCGCGGGACGAGCCCAGGTAGGACTGGGTGGCGAACTGGTGCTGGTACTGGGCGGGGGCCACGCTGGCGGAGGTGAGCAGGCTGGGCCCCACGCTCACGGGCACCAGCGTGCTGGGGTGGGCGGCGTAGGCCGCGGGCCTGGAGGAGCCCTGCGGGGAGAAGAGGTGCGCGATGGAGCTGGTGGAGCCCAGGGCGGCGGCCGAGGTGGGCGCCGCGTACGTGTACAGGTGCGGCTGGCTCGGCAGGTGGGCCGGGGCGGGGGCCAGGTGCGGGGGCCCCGCCGAGTGGATCGGGCTGCCGTGCTGGAAGGCGTAGGGGGCCTGGGAGAGCGGGGCCACGAACGCCTGCTGGCGGCGGGGGGCGGGGTTGCTGCTTCTCTCCTGCGAGGTGGGCGCTGACGCCGCCGACTGCTGGTTCTGGAAGGAGGAAGAAGGGAGTGAGGCGTCTCGCAGGCGCTCTGGTTCGGGGCGCGGCCACTTCCACTGCCGCCAGAGCGCTGACCTCCCGGACAGACGGACGGATGGACGGACGGACGGACGGACGGATGGACGGCCGGCCGTGCTGTCCAAAGGCAGCCGTCCAGCCCTCTGCCTCCTGGCACGCCTCCTGGCCCAGCCCCGCTGGCAGCGCCGTGCTCTGAAGCGTGACAGGAAGGGGGCGGGAGTTCGAGGGCTACCCACCCTGCACGTCAGTGGCCGGTGGCTCCACGCGCCCTAGCCTGGCGTCAGAGAGTCTGCCTTTTCCTAACCCCCCTTTCTCCGCAGTGCTCTCCTTTGTTCTCCTCTAAGTTCTTCATCTCCCTCCTGAACTGTGCAGCCTAACACACGTGCACTAACTCCAATTTACATGTGCACTTGCATGTGTGTGCTCTCACACATGCATGCACACACACAGGCAGTCACATCCTCATGTGTACACTTTCTCACTCCTCGGGGACATCACGCAGGCACCAGAATGTGAGCTGAGGAAGTGTGACTGCAGAGAGAACAGTGACCCCCGTACCCGCGCAGAGGATCGGATGGAGGAAGAGGCCCCAAATCCCGGACTCACGCAACACGCAGGACTAGAGCCGGTGAGGAGGCGGCCAGAAAGCTTTCCCTGGCTCTTGCCCCCAGCAGTGTGAGGCTCGTGTTATTTATGATCTGGGAGACGGAGCGAGAGAACCTGGTCTCAAGGCGTGAGGTGGTGCAGAACCAGACGCGGACTACCGCGCCTTAGGCTCCTGCTGCATTCCAGACATTTCTCTGATCTCCCGGGGCAGACGGGCCGGTCCGCTGGGAACCCAGGGGTGTGCGTCCCGCCCACGTTTCCACACAGCTGCAGGGACAGCGTGTGCGGATCTGACACGGGCCCCAGAACACCACACTGTGTGACACAAAAGGAGCTTCATGGGGCTTTATTCAGCAGTCCAGCCGGAAGTGGGGTTCTCCAGAGAGTAACAACAGGGGGGCCCCCAACAGAAGCCAGCAGCCTGGCGCTTACCTGGCTGAGGTTGAGTGGCTGTGCCGCGCTGGTCCCCCCGCGCTGCGCCCGGTACCCGGTGGGGGTGATGCAGCATCCGGAGGCCTGGCCACTCACCGAGGCCACGGGCTTGGTCTTAGTGCTCAGGAGACCTAAGAGAGGGCGGGCCTCCGTTAGCTACGAGGAGACATGGCTCGGCGACACGGGCGGAGCCTCAGAGGGCAGCACTCAGCGTGATCAGCTACGGTAGCGTGAGGCTTGCAGGAGTTAAGGTGTCAGGGGTACACACTGCATTTCCCTTTCCTTCCTGCCTTGATCCAAAGCCCATGAAGGATCCTCACCGTGTTCACTTCCCTCCATATCCTCCAATCTCCTATTAACTGAAATATAAGCAAGGCCGTGTTCTATCCCAAGGAACCTGGCGCTATGTAGGAAGGGGGTCAACAAGTGAGAAAGGACGTGAAGCTGAGTAAGACGCTGGTAAAAGGGCAGCTGAGTATTAACAGGGTTGAAAGGAAGGCAAGGTTGTATCTTGTGGGCACTCACTGTCTTCAAATCCTGAGAAACGGCAGGGCAGCTGAATAAGCAAGTTCAACTTCCAGCACAACCTCCCGCCCCCCACTGGGAGGCCGGGGCCGTGATTCAGTGGCTGTGGAGCGGCCTACATTCTTGGCACCCAACCGTGACCAGAGGCCTAATCTGCTGGCTCAGGGGCCTGGCATCGGGAGGGTCTGCCTTGTCTGCAATGGACAGTGGTCTACACCTAACGCGATACCCTCAGATCAGAGGCAGCAACATAGTTCGCTGTAAAACACCAATGCACACAAGCAGGGCACAGAGAGCTATACTGACACCGGAAATACGCGCTCCCCTCTTTCAGGAGTAAGTTTCCGCTGGAAAACAGCTGCCTAGTCAAGGCCTCCTTACCCAGGCCCCCTTGCTCTGAGTGGGGCCACGTGACTAGTTTCCACTGTTTCTAGGGCTAAAGAGGTTAACAAACGTGTGTGCCTTCCCAAACTCTCTTCCTCTGTCTGGCTGGATGCTGAGGGGGCCACGCTCTGGTCCCTAACTCGCCGCAGCCTGCCGAGCAGAAACACTTGTAGGGGAAGTCATGTGGGGGAGAAGGAGACCTCAGAGGGTGGAGCCAGGGAATCCTGGGGCGTGGTCTGCAGTGAGCATTACCCAACGCCGGAACCAAGCAGCTAGGCCCAGCATCTAACAGCAGAAAGGATAGAGGGGCCCAAAGCGGTGTGGCTCAGTGGATAGAGCGTCAGCCTTCAGACTGAAAGGTCCCAGGTTCGATTCCGGTCAAGGGCATGTACCTGGGTTGCGGGCACATCTCCAGTAGGGGGCGTGCAGGAGGAAGCTGATCGATGTCTCTCTCTCATCGATGTTTCTAGCTCTCTATCCCTCTCCCTTCCTCTCTGTAAAAAATCAATAAAATATATTAAAAAAAAAAAAAAAAGGATGGAGGGTCCGGCTGATAATAAAGCCCCCAAAAGGATTGCTGCTGTGACCCTGGCAGAGAAAAGGACTAACGTTCATATTGCTTTCCAAAAACACTTGGGCAGTCACTTTTAATATCACCAGTTACCGTCCGTTTCTGGATTGTCAAAAGCAAATCACCTATAGCAAAACAACAACAAAACATTGCTAATTCTCCCTGCCACCTAACATAGGTCTTGTCCACTTTCTCCCATCCACAGTGAGTGTATCTGTGAGACTACAAATTCATTTTTATATTAACACAAGCGAGCGAGCGATTTTTGCTTTGAAATACGAGCAACATTTGAGATAGCAAAATAAACACAGGGTTATATAGATAAACTGATGGCCCAAATTAATTTCACAACACAAGGAACTGGTTTCTGGATTAAGTAATCTTTAAGAAGATCTATGTCACGGTGTCCACCGTCGGCCTAGCCAAATGTTAAGGAGACACACCTCAAAGGAGAATTCAGCTGCCGCTGGAGACACTCACTCACCCGAGGCCTGGGTTGCTACCGTGCAGTCACCAAGCTGAGTCTTCAGCGGAGGCACAATGATGGTGCGGGTGCCGGGGCCGTCGCCCACGCCTCTGCCCGTCCCCTCCAGGAGGGCCCCACCGTTGCCCCGGAGAGCGCTCAGGTTCTCGGTGGAATACGGGCTGCTCAGGGAAGAGTCAGAGTCAGGAGAGTCGTTGACAGTGACGTAGCTGATGACATTGGACCTTGCCTTCAGGCCAGAGCTGAGGAGGAGAAAATACAGGAGAATTCAACCTCCTCCTAGCAATATTTCTTTTTCTTTTTTAAAAATATATTTTATTGATTTTTTACAGAGAGGAAGGGAGAGGAACAGAGAATTAGAAACATCGATGTGAGAGAAACATCCATCAGCTGCCTCCTGCACACCTCCCACTGGGGATGTGCCCGCAACCAAGGTACATGCCCTTGACCGGAATCAAACCTGGGACCTTTCAGTCCGCAGGCTGATACTCTATCCACTGAGCCAAACCGGCTTTGGCTAGCAATGTTTCTTTGATGGCCTCTGGTCCTCCCAGGGTTATGATGATGATGATGATGCCAACAATGACAGTGACAATAGTGATAATAACAAGAGCAAACTTCTTCGGACTGTTCTTACACTCTACATACATCTCACTGAGTACTCAGAACACTTCTATGAAGTAGCTACGATCATTTTTATTTTGAAAGTGAGGAAACTGAGGCATATGAGGAAAATGAAGAAACTTGACCAAGGGCACACAGGGACCAGACAGGATCAGACCCAGGACAGAATGATTCAGAGCACATGCCTCTAACAACGATTCATGTCGCCTCAGCCATTGCCACTCCCACTTGCCTGAAGCCAACAGTTTACGGACAAGGTGGCAGCCACCAAGACAGCCACCGTTGACCCCTCTCACCTGTTGGGCTTGTACTTGTTGTCCTCTTCCTCGTCGGTGTCACTGCGGATGGTGATGACACTCACAGGAGGGCTGGGAGTGTCTGGAATGATGATGGGCTGATGCTGATCTTGGACCGGGACGAGGGAGTTGTAGGAAGAGGTGGTTCGGAGGGGACTGCTCCCCACCAGGGAGTAGACTTGAGAAGGCAGAACATCCAGAGAAGACCTGGAGGAAGCGGTCGGAAGGAAGACAATTCGGTTCTTGGCCTCCAAAACCGTATACATCTTTTCCCCAAAACCCTCTCCACTCTGCTCTTCGATTCCTTTTCACCTAAGCCTCAAGCCAATACACTTAACTATCAAAGTTCAATGAAAAGTAAATTAGCCACGCTAGCCAGGGTTTCCGGGGCCAAGCACACCAAAATACAACATAAATCTTCTTTTTATAGGCACTTTCCCCCAAGGTTAGCGTTCCCTCTGGAACGTGAGCAGCAGAAAATCAAACTGCAGCCTAAAGGAGGCCGGGTCCCGGGTGGCAGCAGAGAGGAGGGATCAGCACAGCCGGGACCACCCGGTGCACATGCCCAACGGAGAGGGCCGCTCCTCCCGGGCCTGGCAGCCCTCGCTGCCTCGGTCCAAAGTGTCCACCCATCGCATGCCCCCCCACTGGCCCCGCTGAACTCCCCGCTCCAACGAGACTCACTTCGAGGAGCCGGGAGCCGCCTGCTTGTTCTTCTTGGAGGGCAGGGAACTGGACTGCTGCTGTCGGACGACGTGGGCGACGCCCACGTTCAGGGGCTGCGCGGTGGCCAGGGTCACGTGGCTGGTGAGCAGGGACGGCGGCTGCATGACGGTGCTGTACTGGCTGCCGTGCGAGTGGGCGCTCCTGTGGGCCCGGGAAGAGATGGCGAGGGGTGAATGCCCGAACCTGGCAGAGCGCCACCGGCGGCCATTCGAACCACCCAGAGGAGCTGCATCTGACGGGCCATGCACCGCGTGGACCACAATTAGGGCTCCTAATGGCTTAGCATCTACAGCGGTACCTCGAGATACGAGTTTGATTCGTTCTGTAACCTTGAGGCGTGGGAAACTAGGAGACGCTCGAGTCTCAGTAAACTGGTGGGTCGTGTGCAGCCAGCCGATCTGCGCGATGACTCCTGTCTCAAATGTTGCTCGTATTTCAAAGCAAAAATCGCTCGCTCAACGGCTCGTATCTCAAAAATCTCATATGTTAGGGCACTCGTATCTCGAGGTGCCACTGTATTATTTTCCTGTATTCACGGTCTGCTTCACATGCCATCTCCTCGCCTGACATGGGCCCTCCTCTTGAAGGATTTCAGACAGAGATCAATCTCTCCTCTCTCTCCTTCCCAGCCTCCCCCATCACCAGGCGCCCTGCCTCCGGGGTACCTGCCCGTGCACATCTCCCGGAGAGGAACGCAGGGCACTTGCCTCCAGTCTGCGAGCTGCTGGCCCCCGCCCATGGCCTCCGGGATCACGGCCGTGGGCTGCACGGAGTTGTGCAGGGCCACCCCCGGCAACTGTTGCCACGTCGAAGGCAGGAGAATCTGCTGCGTTCCTCCGGGCCACGCCTGCTGCAAGGAAACACAGAGAAAGATCCAGACTGGACTCCTCCTTGGCTTCTTCTCTGTGTGTGTGTGTGTGTGTGTGTGTATGTGCGTGTGTTTTTAGATGAAAGAAAAATTCACATCGTAAAAGAAGTCGCTTGTAGATGATTAACTTGCAGAGAGTCGAAAAGGAAGATAAGAGGGGCTCAAGGTTATACGTCTGAGGCTGAGGGAAAGAGAACACGCTGCTTTCGCCCGGCCACCTCCACAGCCTGACCGGGCCCCCTGGTTAAGAGGCTCTATGAAGTTCAGAGGTCAACTCTGGTTCAGTGCTGGAGTACCATGTGTGCAGAGAGTTAAAGAATATCCCTAGAAAGCATCAAGACCGCTCCCTTGAGATTCAAAACAGGAGTTTAAATTTTGAGCGCCAATCAGATAAGAATGCAGATCCCCATAAAACGAAGAGGAGAAGTGTTGCTTTTTAAAAAGGTAGCACTTGGAAAATAGATGTGGATGACCGAAGGCCAAAATCCTGTGGCAGTCAAGCTGGTGCCAGCAAGAGAGAGCGGACTCCTTCATTTATGGCCATTTAGAATTTTAAAATAAGGCAGTACGTAAAGTATTTACAAAGCAGATGCAGAGAGCACCATATTTTGTTTTATAGTTACCTAAAACATTGTTTTAGGTATCATTTGTGGAAACATATTTCAACATAAAACTAATCACTACAAAAATATGTATCATTTCTAGTTTTTCACAAGCTATGTCACTTGAAATAGCAACGGATATGTCGACTGTACTTCTTACAGACATTCTGGAATTTTCGAAAAAAGAATACAAACAGATTTGAAAGTTTCCTTTTTAGACCTGAAGTCTATAATACAATCACCTACAGTGCTTAGGTACATATGGTTCTGTTTCCTGCATTTCAAACCGCAAGGCCATCGGACATGTTTTAAAAATATTTCTGCAAGCAACAGAGCCACTTTGGTACAAATACTGGTTCCAAACAAGAAGCCTTCAAAGCAGACAAACTGCAAACGTGTCTGCTACCATAAGCAGAATTAAAAAAAATAAAAAATAAAAAATAAGAGAAGTATGTTAAGTCGCACCATGCGTCTTTCCACAAGCCAACACCTGCACAAGGCAAAGCATGTAGTTTAATACAAAGCAAGAAATAACATTCCAAGGCGAGGCAGAAATCTGGCGTTCCCAGCGACGAAACTGTGCTGACAGAAGAACAAAAATATGCGAGGCTTAGCAAACGGCCAGTGCAAACTGAAGCGAAGCGGTCGAGGACACGTGTCAATGACATCCCAGCCTCGGCACTAGACGTGAGCAAGCAAGACCAGTGGCGTGGATCAGTCCAGTTGGAAATACATCTGGCTTCCTTGCACTCGGGTGTTATGCTTATGATATAATTCATCTGGAGGCGGGAAAGCGCTTTTTAACTGAAAACCAAACGAGTCCCCAACAACCTAAGTACCGTATTTTCTGGCATATAAGACAACTGGGCATATAAGACGACCCCAACTTTTCCAGTTAAAATATAGAGTTTGGGATATACTCGCCTTATAAGATGACACCCAGCGTATAAGATGACCCCTGACTTGTGAGAAGATTTTCCTGGGTTAAAAAGTCGTCTTATGTGCCAGAAAGTACGGTATGTTTTTGGAAGTGTTTTCACTTAGACGAGTCCTTGAGAAACAAGAGAACTCTTTGATAGCCGCTCTGAAGGGCTGCAGAAGTATCAGGACTCTTGGTGTCAGCTAGGTTTTAAGTGCTTGTCTGCTTTTAAATTTCAAAGTAATAAAATGATGGACGTCTGATAAATAATTCTAACTCTCCCAAACAAACACTTCAAAAAATCACTCTTAAAGTTACAAATCCTAAAATACTCCTCAAAGTCCTCTTTGCATGTTCTTCCTCTCTCTAAGCCCCATCCTACTGCATTCACAGCTGTATAGAATAAGTTTTCCTCCGAATTCTTAGGAGCAAATCTTGTATCTGCATACAATTTTTGATCCATATTTTCACCTTTGTATAAAGATGTATTTGTAAAATAATTTATCCATAAATTCCTAAAAATGAGTTCACCTTTCATTTCAATCGACAAATGTGATCCACAGTGATTCTAAGGCAATATGGAAGATATAAGCTGCCACTGATCAAGAGTGGCAAAAAGAGTTATCTTCATGGCCCACAGAGGAACGTTAATAGCAACAGATGAAGCAATCAATGGAGAGCATCTTAAACATGCCTACAGCACAAAAGTTTCAGAAGCTTAAAACAGCAAATAAAGAAGGATGCTACCTTGCCAGCGGTTCAGATTTTGGCCACCTGGGTGCCTGCCCCAGAGCCACACTTACGGCCATTTCTTCCCTTCTCAAGGAGCAGAGGTCAAGGACTGGGCAGAAGACAGAGGGGGCTGGGGCGCTTCTGAGCTACACTAAGAGCTTTGCCCACCCTAGGCTGGCCCACAGCCACGCCAGCACCCCAAAGTCAAACAGCATGTCAGCAAATGTTGGGGAGGAAAACGAGGAGACATTAAAGATGCAGCAAGAACACAGCCACAAGATGGCACATGCGGAATTCCATGCCCTCTGCAAAGACCAAGTTGAAAATGGTTTTGAAAAAAAAAGAGAAAACAGAACAAAAACGAAAAAATAAACAAGAAAGAAATCAAAGGGGAAAAAAAACAAAAACAAAACTCCGTTAGTAACAAGTGAGGGAATTACCAGTACAGCAGCGGTCTGTTCAACCAGTGCCGGCCGGCCGGCTGCGCAGCTCAGGGTAAAGGGCACCGCGTACTGCGGCGTGATGGTGGCTACTTGAGGGTGGAGAGTTGCTACCATTAGTGGCGTGCAGCTTCCCTGAAACGTAGATCAGGCAGGTGAGTGAAACACACACGGAGGCAGGTGATCTGGCTTCAGAGGGGCTCTCGTTCCCCCCCAAGTTATCACCGAGAACAAGCAGTGATTCATTTCCTATCACCGGGAACGCACGTTCCAAACACAACCTTCCCCTTCAACTCTGCACAGTAGGGGCCCCCTGGGTCAAAGGTCAATGGCCTAGAGCAAAAAAAGGATAGGCATCCTTCTTGGGCCAGATTCAGAGGGGTCCGTTCTACAAAACTCGGTTCCAAAGGCGGGGGTTGAGAAGGCCTACTCACAGATTAGGGGGCTGGCTTTCAGGATGGCCCGCGTGTCACGGGCCATCAACATTTACACATAGAATGGAAAAGATACACACTATTGTCGCTTGTAAGGATACTCTAAGATTTTCTTGGCCTCTTAGTTGTGAGTTCGGGGTAGGTATAAAGTCTCCAGGCTGCTCTACAGCCAGCAAGGCACAGGAAATAAGGGCATGTGATGCTTGAAGAGGCGACTCCTATGTCCAGCCCCTCAACGGTGGTGAGATTCTGGAAGAGGGACCCAGAGAGGACACGAGGGAGCAAAAGGGGAGTCTTTCATTTTAGAATCATACTGCTGTTACACGTGTGCTGACCTTAAAGGCGCCCACCTAAGAAATTGACTTCATCTCCCAGAATGAGGGTATATTTACTCAAAAGGCAATTTCTCCACGTCTGGCCATTTGTCGCTGCAAGTCTAAGGCAGACGTTGGCAGCGGTGGGATGAGTACACTGTTCCATCGTAGATGTGTCGCTTTAAGTCCACTGCATCATGGCCAAGAAGGATCTTACACTCAAAGCAAAAACACCGTTTTCTCGGACAAAATCCCTGATTCTCAACAGCGCTTTGGCGACACCGATGCCCGCGGCTCTGGCGCTTACCTGCGTGAGCACGCCCGACGGGATCTGCAGTGGCTGAGCCGCTGGCGCCTGGGGCACGATGGGCACGGCGTTATCCATCCTCACAGGGAACCCAGAATGCTTTGTCGTTGCCTGTAGTCCAGCTGCGGAAACAGCGTCACAGTTAGACTGCCCTGCGAAGTCTGGGGCTACTGTCTGCTTAGTGAGGGGATAAGGGGTTGAGGGGGCAGGGGGCTTGTTTTTTGCTTTTCTGTTAGAATAATCTGCCACTTAAGTTTTAGGTCTAGATACTTAAGATAAAGTAGTTCCATTGAATTCTGGGGAATTCAGAAAAGAGAGACATGGTCCCTTCAGGTGGGATTAATGGAAAGATGTCTGATGCACGGAGGGCTGATTTAAGGGAATTCTGAAATATTTTTTATTCTGCAAAATTTGAAGTGCAACACCTATCCCATTCTCATGAACAAACAGTATAGGCAAAAAAAAAAAAAATACCCTTCACTTAGTAAATCATATCCAACTTTTAATCCACTGGGGGGTGGAGGGGACTTTTTTTTAATGTAATCAATTAAAAAGCATAGACTTAAATATAATTATAACTTGGGATTAAATTAGATAAGAAAATACTATGAGAAGCTCAATAATTTATCAAGTAAATTACCCTTTTGGTCAGGGTATTTTGGGGGGATGTTTTATTCCACTCCTCAAAAAAACACCTAGTTCGCAAACTAGTCAAATACTTTTTCTTTAACCAATGTGTGAATTAAATTATGCCCAAGATAAAAAAAATACTAAAAGGTAGACATGTTGGCTTACAGAAACCCTTTTTTCTACTATTTTAGAAATCTGCTCTTGTCACTGACAGATTTCTAACAAGGCCCTTTTGTCAGCTTGGACAGCTAGGAAAATCAAGGACATTGAGGAGGCTTTAAAACCATGTCTCTTATCTTTTATTCCTTATGCTCTGGGTACAAATGCTGAATAAATGTTTCCTACAGACAGGAGAATCTCATTCTGGGGGGAAAGAGGGGCTCAGGATGGTCGCCCTTTGCCACGTAGAGAGAGAGAGGGCCATCGCAGCTTTCTTTGAAACCTGCACTCTCAAAGCTGTCAGTGCAGGGAACTTAGTTTCTGTGAGGCCTCTCACTCATTAATGCCTTCAGCTTTGTGAAGGAAGAAGGCAAACATCTTAGTTATCACTCCATCAGTGATATTTTTTAAGCTTTCACCAGTTAATTTCTCTCAATATTACCATGGAGGTAGCCAATGAGCCTAACTCACAAACTCTAATACTGCTGCTTACAGCAAGTTGCCGTTGGATTTCGTTTCAGTAATTTCCAACTAATTCAGTAACAAACTGTCAGAGAGAAAAAACATAAACACAACATACAAAGTGAGAGGGACTAGCAAAAGTCGTAATGAAAACACTCTAATAACTTGTTTTAAAAGGACACCTGGCTGATGACAAAAGTGTCATTGTAACAGCCCCCTACAAATTAGTAGACAGTAAGGAGGCAAAACGCAGGAAGAAATGAGCACTACGGAAGCTCAACTCTGTGTTCTAGGTTGATGCAGCAAAAGGGGACAAAAAACGGCAGCATAAAAGTTTCCACTGAGCAAACGGTGCACCTATTTTGGTCAGCTAGAGTGGTACAGAAAGTAGTATTTATAGTACTGACCTGCCACTGTGACTCTACTATTGCAATAGTAACTCAGGCTCAGCCACAGCAGGCAAGCTGGTTTCAGGGAACCCCGAGTGGAAACAAAGAAGTTAATAAAAGGCAACACTTCAGGAAGGTTCTTGCCTGAACTAAGGAGGATTGAAACGTCTTGTTTTATTTTTGTGGAACACAGCCCTTTAAGTTAAAACCCGTGGAAGACTGGAAAGAAGAATAGAACTGTCTAATGCCCGAGGTCCATTTCTCCTCTGAGAGAGCAGATGGTGAGGGGAGAGTAGACAGCCTGGGTTAAGTAGAACTGCCGGGCAGAAACCAGCACATGGCTGTGGCTGGCGAATCAACTGACATCTCTTTGGTTCTCAACCTTCCTAAGGCCGTGACCCTTGCATACAGTTCCTCATGTGGTGGTGACCCCCAACCATGAAATTTTGCTACTGTGATGCATCGTGATGTAAATATCTGCATTTTCCCATGGTCTTAGGCGACCCCTGTGAAAGGATCGTTCAACCCCCAAAGGGTCTCGACCCACAGGTTGAGAACCACTACTCTACAGCTATCTGAGTTTAAATACTGAGAGGCTGTGTAGAGTAATACCGCAAAACACATAAGCTCTGAACCCCACCACCTGGGTTCAAACTGTGGTTTTACCACTGGCTCGTCAGAAAAAATTGGGCAGCTGAGGGCATCATGATCAACTTTCTCATCGATAAATTGGCCCTGAGGTACCCACTTCCTAGGGTTGTTGGTGAGAATGAACTAGTACATGGAAAAGCATTCAGAATACTAACTGGCATGTAGTAATACATTTCAGCTGTCAACATCACCATCACCTTCATTTAAAAACTCCCTTTCATTTGGAAATTTTAAAATGTGCCCTACCTACTCCTCGGGTGATTGAGACTTTCCAAATAGAAAAAAAACTTCTCCAGAGCTTATACTTATTTAATTATATCGAAAGTGGTTATACTGCTATCGCCCTGTACCTCTTCAGTTGACATTTTGTTTTGTTAAAGGAACATAAAAGGTTGTGCGCCTCATCTCTTAACTATTATCTGAGAAGAAGGCAAAAAGCTGGGCGTCCCACATTGGAAAGCTGTTTCAGTGAAACTCAACCTGGAAAAGGTGAGGGGTGGGGAGTGGCTATCTGCTACATTCAGCAGCGGAACCACTCAACTATAATAACCCCCCGAAAGACAGAAGGTACTCTGATGAGGCAGACGCAGAAAGGAATTCGGGAAGTGAGGCTAGATGTGCATTTACAGGTTTTGAATCTGCTCCTCCGCTTTCCCTGGGGTTTGTCCCCAGAATACATCACTACCGCTCTCCTCTCCTCCCGCGAATCTCTCAGTCTCCCCCAGCCCCTCTTTTCCGCCTGCTTGCTTCGACTCTGTCGGAAACCAAACAGACAAAGAATCACAGTCAGTAAGTAGCTGCAGTAAGGCGCTAACAGTGCTACCTGCCTCTATGGAAGTGCTATGCGAAGCCTGAATCCCGGCTCATTCCCACAGGGGACTCGCAGCGAGTCCAATGGGGAGGGCGCAGAGTGTGTCCTCAGGAAACAGCCTCAAAAAAACCTAACCTTTCAGTCCTGGCCGGTTTGCTTAAGTGGTTAGAGCGTCAGCCCGTGGGATGCAGGGTCCCAGGTTCGATCCCTGATCAAGGGCACGTGCCTGGGTTGCAGGCTCATCCCCAGCCCCAGTCAGGGCGGGTGTGGGAGGCAGCCAATCTATGTCTCTCTCACATCGACATTTCTCTCTCCCCTCCACTCTCTCTCTCTTAAAAAAAAAAAATCAATGGAAAAAATATCCTCAGGTGAGGCTAAAAAACATTTTTTTTAAATTTAACCTTTTAAATAGCTCGTTAGATCAATAAGCACACATTTCCCATATTTCAGAAAAAAGGAACTGAACAAGGAGAAAATGAGAAAAGATGGGAATGTGAAAATTACAATCTTATTGCCACACCTGGGGGGTTAGGGCACCGTCCTCAGCTACTTTGTTCCTCTGTTGAAGGAATTTGGAGGAAGAATAGGACTCATGAGCTGAAGCAGTTAATATTAATGCCTTCCCCTTACAAGCACCTCAGCTTGTAGAATTTTCCCGTGCAATCCATAACCATCTTCATTTCTAAATGTGACTTAAGAGGGTTCCATATTCTTAAACATGATTTTTACACTTTATAATCAAATTACCTCTTCTTTGGGACACTATCATTTTATTTTATACGGAATGATATAGGAAATAAGGTTCAACATATAGCACCTGTGTTTACAACAAATTTTTTCAAGATGATAGATTCTGCATATTGAGATACAGGCTTGTAGCAAGATACAGGACATTGATATGAGGTCTCAAAGGGCAAGCAAACTGAAATCAGGCAATTCAAATAAGGAAACGTTAACTGGACTCCTGTCATGTGTCAGATGGTACTCAACTAGATAAAAATTAAAAAGTGGGTAAATCCACTTTGTTTATTTTCGTTATCTTCATACTCAGAGACGGTTAAAACTTGCCCAAGATCAAAACTAGTAAGGATCTGCCTAAAGCAGGAAAGTCTGACGTAAGAGCGCGTGAACGGGCGTTTCCCCACTTACTCTGGAAGGCAGGCGGACACACTATAAAGGTTTGCTGGAACGGATCGGTCTGCGTGCAGATCTGGGTGGTTCCAGGCTGCAGGGAAACACCCTGCTGGGCCACGCCTGGCACCGGGGCTGCGGACGACGGGTACAGAGCCGACTGGTAGTTCAGCAGCGAGACATCCGAGTTGGCCAGAGACAGAGTGGCAGCTGCTGCGGTGGAGCTGGACGCTAACACACTGGCCTAGATACAAAAGGGGCAGAGCTGTACACTGGTGCAGAGAGGGCAGTATTTTTATACCCGGGGGATCGATCCAGAAAAACGTCAAGTGTTAAAATGCAGTGCTGTCTTCAAAAGAAATCTCTGCTTAAGACAGCGGTTCTCAACCTGTGGGTCGCGAACAGCTAGCAGGGTCTCCTAAGACCATCGGAAAACACAGATATTTACATTAAGATTCATAACAGTAGCAAATGACAGTGATGAAGTAGCGACAAAAATAATTTTATGGGTGGGGGTCACCACAACATAAAGAACTATTAAAGGGTTGTGGCCTTAGGAAGGTTGAGAACCACTGGCTTAGGAGATTTTTTAAAGAGAGTTTCCCAGGCTATATGTAAGACAGGTGATAAGGTGGAATAAGAACACAAAGAAGAAAAAAGGGGCTCTGGCCTGGGGTTCAGCTGATTGGAGCATGGTCCTATGCACCAACAGGTTTCAGGTTTGACTCGCTGTCAGGGCACATGCCTAGGTTCTGGGTTTGATCCCTGGTAGGGGTGTGTATGGGAGGCAAGTGATCGATGTCTCTCTCTCTCCCTTCTTCTCTCTCTCTCTAAAAACAATAAACATATACTCCCATGAGGATTAAAAAAAAAAAAAGTATAAAAATGGGCCTCGCCAAGACCGGTTTGGCTCAGTGGATAGAGCCTGGGCCTGAGGACAGAAAGGTCCCAGGTTCGATTCCGGTCAAGGGCATGTACCTTGATTTCGGGGTATGCAGAAGGCAGCTGATTGATGTTTCTCTCTCATGGATGTTTCTAGCTCTCTTCCTCTCCCTTCCTCTCTGTAAAAAATCAATAAAATATATTTAAAAAAAAAATTTTTTTAAATGGGCCTGGATTGGTTGAGGTTATATAAACCCCATCTCTCCTTTCTATGCAAAACGTTGCTGGGTTCCACCAAATCTCATTTAAAAACAGACCCAGAGAAGAAATCAGAAGGCTTACATGCAAACCACTCTTAAATTCCTGGAGGGACCCAACTGAACTCCCAGAAGCAGGAAGCAGATTGGTGGTTGCTAGGGTAGAGCAGGGCCAGGAAGGGGAAAGTGGGTGAAGAGGGTCAAAGGGTACAATCTCCCACTAAAAAATGAGTAAGTTCTGGGACTCCAGTTCAGCATATAAACAATTATTGGAAACACCCTTCCATACATGTAACGAGGCATATAAATCCTTCTAACAGAGTCATTTGGCTGAAGTCAGTACAGCTAACAGCAGGAAGGAGTATAGTAGCCAAGGCTGCATTTATTTGCTGATGCGAAGTCTGAGGGCACAGGTAAGGTCTTTATATTTAACTTCTGTCAGCACGTGACTGGTAAGTATTATCAGTCTGCCCCAGTGGTTCTCAACCTTCCTAAGGCCGCGACCCTTGCATACAGTTCTTTATGTGGTGGTGACCCCAACCATGAAATTTTGCTACTGTTATGCATTGTGAGGTAAATATCTGCATTTTCCGATGGTCTTAGGCAACCCCTGTGAAAGGGTCGTTCGACCCCCAAAGGGGTCGCGACCCACAGGTTGAGGACCGCTGGTCTACCCTGTCTAGCGTCACCTTTGCCGAGGAGAAAATCCTTAAGCAGCAACAAGACCACCACAGCCAAGACTGATTTCTTTACTTGAACCTGAGTTCTTACCAGTTTCTCTCCCACTTAAGTCTGAGTTTCCCAAAGCAGTTACCTGATTGTGCACTGTGTTAAGCTGGTTGCTGAAGCTCATGGTGAGGTTTGTGCTTGTATTCGGGGCAACGTGCGTGGTGAAGGGACTCTTGATCTGACTCACTGTATCATACATGTGAACCCTCCGCTTGCAGATCTCCATGTTCTGAAAACAAGACTTAACACTAAAAAAAGAAGAGATGAAAGGTTCATTTAAATGAACGCTGAGATTTCAACAGATGAAAATAACTCAAGATGAATATGGATCGACGACTCCCCCTCCTACCCGTTCTCCCCAAGTATTTTCAGATCAAATGAATAAGAGTTTTTATAACTATAGGGAAACATACATATCTGATTTTTAATCGCATAATTTTTCAATGAGAAAGAAAAGCATCAGGGAGCCAAATACGTAAGCCCCAAAGCCGCCGCTCACGTGATTATTTCCATTCACCTATTAGATGGTAACACAACAGCTGAGCACACCCCGGAAAATGCTCCACCCCACAGCATACTCACTGATTGCTGTGTGGAAAATCCAGAAGGTGGGTCATTGTAACAAACTGATGGTTGAGAGTTTTCAGAGGAGTGATTCTCTTATCTGCATCAATGGTTAGCATTTTTTTTAACAGATCAATGTACTCTCTGCGATCCGCCTTCTCTGCCAACATGTCTGTTCCTTCTAAGTCTGTGGACATGTTCACCTGCCCAGGAAAATGAAGAAACATTTTGCTCGTTACTTCGTCTTGCATGCCGCCACTAATTATCTGCTTTCTCTCCAAACTATATATAATACTCAAAATTTATTGAGGAAATTATTTTTATTAATCACTTTCACAGATGGAAGCTCTTATTATAAATAAAACCTTCAACTTGGTAGAGTATGTTGGTAGAATAAAGCTAACTAATTTTCTGTTCATTCAAAATCTGGATCAAACAAGTTAAGCAAAAATGACTATTATTACTTAAATATAAGTTTCTATTCTTAAAAAGATTAAATGACGTAAGTATAAAGTGTTTAACTAGAGTTTGGGACATAATAATACTCAATAAATGTTAGCTCTTAATAAGTATAGAGTGTCCCCCCCAAAAAATGTATACAGACTTTAACAGCTGATAGCTCAGTTGATGTTTGTGTTTTTTTTCTTTTCACATTTAACCCATTGGAATTACCAATTATACACTTTGAACATCATTAATAATACTAAGAACATCAATGATAAGAGAGAATCATTGATCGGCTAAAATTTATCTTGGGGACATCCTGTATTTATTTAGTAGAGAAAATGGACAAGAAAGAGACTTTCACAAACAATATATCAAAACACTGACATGCCCTGACTGGTGTCACTCAGTCGTTTGGGCATTGACTGTGCACCGGAAGGTTGCCGGTTTGATTCCCAGTCAGGGCACACGCCCGGGTTTTGGGCTCGATTCTGGGTGGGGGCTGGGGAGGGAGATGCAGGAGACAGCTGATCAATGTTTCACTCTCACATCGATGTTTCTCTTTCTCTCTCTCTAAAAATCAATAAAATATCTTTTTAAAAATGCTGGTATGTAGTAATACTAGTTTAACAAAAAACAAGGAAGAAATATATAAAAGTATCCTTTGTTAGGACTCAAATGTTATTTTATTACATGGCAAACTACCAGTGCATTTTTTTCTGTGAAAAATGAAGACATATACTAAAAAATAACAGATTATTTCAGCCTTCAATATAAACAACAGAAGTATATCTCCGAACAGAGATATGTAAATGCCTGGCTTTCTGAAAGATATTATACTCACCTGAGCCATGTCATCTAAACAATTAAAAATGTACTTTCGAGCTTCTTTTGATTTGATTCCAGTTTCCAATTCATGTTCTTCAGGTGTCTATAAAATATAGATTTTTTAAAAAATCTATCTTTATATTATTTCCACATTTTATTCTATTAAAAGCCAGAATACAAAGAAACAAGTATCGTCTCCTTGCCAACCAGAGATGACAACCAGGAAAGTAATTTGCAACTAGAAAACCTTCCAGTGCCGAGATGTGGCCTTGATAGAAGCCACCTTTTCCACAAAGTAAATGGGCAAGCATCGATGAAGCCCCATTCCTGAAGAATGGCAGATAAGATGGGCATTACCATTTTTCTCTTACAGCTGCCTTCACATGAGATGATGTTTCAAATGCTAACTATTCAAAGACCAGGTAGAGAGCCGCAGGGTTAATCAAATTATTCAGGGATCTCTCAAGTTAAAGAAACAGGCTCTGATGTAAAAAGCAGATATTTGTTTAAAGAAAATACAGCAGGACTTACTGTGGGCAGTTAGGAAATTAGTTTTGTCATATTTATTGAGAATCTTCTAAAAATAGTCATGATTAATTACTCTAGTTTTATAAGACTTCATGGTGAGTACATACTCTCCCTTTCTCAATTGGGGGTTCAAATATTCAAAATAACCTCACCAAATGAACTAGCATTTAAAGCTTTGTTTTTTAATTAAGGGTAAGGGTACAATAAAATAATTTTTCAAAGTATTTTTTCCTGCAAACGTATATTCACCCCTACCCATTTTTCCTCCTCCACCTCAAGAATAAACTTTGATAACCAACCAGAAAAAGTGATGTAACCTTAAAAATAAAAATATAAACTTTGAATTTGAAGTTGAGAGTGTGAAGTACAGGTGTGGGTAGTCTAGCAGGGGAGACTCACCTTAAGCCTCCACAGTGGGTACCCCAAATTAGGATCTCTGTTGAAAAACCTGGTGGTTTTGGTCCCGGCACTGAGAAGATATTCAGCTGGCAGACCTTGTGTTTGTGAAATGTAACGAATCTGAAACATCAAAACATTGATTTGGGATGAAAAGGAAGATTTTAAAGAACTAAAATATTATTAGTTCTAGGCAAAAAAGGAAGCTATTCCAAAGAAATGAACTCGTTGACAAATACAAATGAAATTTATCTATAAAGACAAATATATAAGCTACCACACTCAGAAGTAATTCCCAAATATGTATTCAGAAACTTCCTTGTTACTGTAACTGTGATTTACAAGGAAACCTCGATTTCAAAAATGTGTGTGTAATCTCTTGCTTTTTTGTCAAGTTCTGATACAAAGTTCAGAAAACTTTAGGAAATATTTTCTAGGACAAAACAGAATGGTTTTCAAGAAATTATACTTCATGGATTACCAAGGCTTTTTTGGTTTAGGTTTTTGATACACTGTCAAATTAAAATGATTGGGAAAAATTTCTAAAAACCTCTTTCTTTCTTGGCTACTCTAACTTCTGGTCAACTACCCGACTCTAAAATGTCACAGAGCTTATTTCTTGTACCATAAACTCAAGCACTTAATTTAGCTTCTCTATAAGTACTGTGTTCATACATTCAACATTTATTGATCACCTACGACGAACTAGGCCAGCAATTCTCACATGTGATCTGGGGACTCCCCTGGGGTCTGACCCAAGACCCTTTGGGTAGGGGAGGGGATGAAGTAAAAAAATTATTTTCATAATAATACTTAGTATTTTCATAAAATTACTAAGGACTTATGTGCCTTCTCATTCTCTTCTCATGGGTGTACAGGAGAAATTTCCAGAGGTGATGGGTGATGTCATTGCTCTGATGGCTAATGAAATGTGTACCTGTATGTATTTGTTGTATGAATTTCCCAACTTAACTGTTCACACTTCTGGTTGTTTCTTCCAATCAGGAAAGCAATAGAAGAGGCAATTTTGCTTCTCTCCCTACTGCTAAGAGCAATACAAGAGGCAATTCTTTTTTTTTTTTAGAAATTTTGTATTCAGGAACTCTCTTAAAAATAATATATATATATATATATATATATATGTATATATATATATATACATATATATATATATTAATATCTTTATTGATTTCAGAAAGGAAGGTAGAAGAAGAGGCACAAATATCAATGATGAGAGAGAATCATTGATTAACTGCCTCCTGCACACCCCCTATTGGTGACTGAGCCTGCAGCCTGGGCATGTGCCCTTGGCCAGAATCGAACCTGGGACCCTTCAGTCCACAGGCCGACACTCTATCCACTGAGCCAAACTGGTTAGGGCGAGAGGCAATTCTTTTCACGATCCCATCTCCATATATGAATGACTATACTTAAGATAAAATTAGAGAAAAACTTGTAAGCAAGGAAATAAATCTTACTTCCTATCTATCCCTTCCCCCACCCTCCGTCTCCCCCCCACCTTTAGTTTTAAATACTAATTCAGTATACACTATATAAATAAAGCTTTTTAGGGTCCTCACCAATTTTTAAGAGGATAAAGCCAACTATGACCTACAGGCAAAATCTGGAATGCTTATCTATCCTGAGACAATTTTAGACAACAGCAGGAAATTACCCCGAAACGGTGAAAACCAAAACACAGCATGAGCAAAACAGAAAACTTTTTCAATGTGAATAAAAAAGGTTTAAATGGAAACTTCTTTTGCATGTAAGAGATAAAATATCTTTTAAATGTAGAATAAAATCTGTACAATGAAATACTATGCAGACATTTAAAATGATAGGGTAGATGCATATTTGTTAACATGTATGGTCTGCAATACACTAAATAGAAAAAGCAGATTACAAATTAAATATGATCTTTTTCTTTTAAATTACTGCATTTCACTGGTTTTAAGAGACATATTTTTGATATTCACATCTTTGAAATCAGGACATGTCTTACAGCTGATGATAACGGTTTAATTGGCAGCATTTTTTCTCGGAGGTACAGAAAAATGGTGCATCTTTTCATCAGTGGTGCTGTGGATTTGAGCATCTTAATCAGCAGTGTGGTAGAGTGATAAAGTACTGTATATATGTTCCTCTATGTCCATAAATCTATACTTGGAACATCACTCTATATAGCATATATTCATTCATTCATTCTTTCAACAAGTATTTCTTGCGCCTGGCAGTGGTGATTTTAAAAATAGATATGGTGCCTGCTCTCATAGACTTTGCAGTCCAGTGAGGAAGACAGACGGGGGAATGCATAATTCAAATCGGAATAAGGAGGCTTCCATAAAAATACTTAAAAAAGGAACCTGCCCTAGACGGGGGGACTGGTGAGGAAAAGCTCCTGGAGGAAGTGACACTCGAGCTGATAAATGACGAGACACGGACCGGATGACATGGATGGCCAGTGGGGGAGCTCCGGACTGAAAAGAGTTTGTGCCAGGGCTTGTGTGGAGGGAGGCGGTGCTGAAATGATGCCCAGAGGGCTGAAGGATGGAAACCAGGAAGAAACAGTACAAGATCCATCCAGAGAGAGAGACCGGAGGGATCAGGACAACCCAGGCAGGGGCTCCGAGGTCATATGAAGGACAGCCCTTCATTCTAAAAGTGACGGGAGGCCATCAAGAGCTGGGGAGTGGAATGATCGAATCTGTGTTTTGAAAGAAATCTCTCTGGAAATAAAGAGCGGGAGATGAGCACATGGTAGCCCAGGTACATGAGTCAGACAGCCTGGACTGGAGAGAAACAGTGGAGAAAAAGACGTATATTCAAGAGGCATGAGGGCATAAATGGTCAGAAGATACACTCGTGCATGTACACACACATAGCAAACTACATTTTTTCTCTTTACAGAATTTATCTTAAATGTAGTAGTACATATCATTATTTGTGTGGTTATTTACTTCATGTCTGTTTCCCATACAAACTCTAGCCTCTAGGCAAGGACTGTGTTTTATTCAGCATGGCATCCCCAGTGCCCGGAGTACCTGCACAAAGTTGGTACTCCATAAACACATGCTAAAAATTAACCAATTATCTACATATGTAAAAAAAAAAGGCAAAATATAACCAAAACTTTAAAAGGTGACCTCTGAGGGGTAGAACAATTGGAAACTCAGATTTTTGTCTCTTGGCTTACTGCATCTTTTTATTTCTCTAGTGATGCACTTATGGATGAAAACATTAAAAATGTCTAATATTATCCAGATACTACTTTTTATACAGCTTAAAATAAAGCAACAATAAAAGCTCCATCTCCATGTAAACAGAAAGTATTGTCATTTGTTATTTTAAACAATTCTAATGTTTTCAACAAATGTGAAGCCATTAATATCTAGAGAATACACATTTGACTAAAACACTTGTACACTAGCTCTGATTGGTGTGGCTCAGCGGATAGAGCGTTGGCCTATGGACTGAAAGGTCCCAGGTTCGATTCCAGTCAAGGGCATGTACCTTGGTTTCGGGCATATCCCCAGTAGGGGGTGTGCAGGAGGCAGCTGATCGATGTTTCCCTGTCATGGATGTTTCTAGCTCTCTATCTCTCTCCTGTCCTCTCTGTAAAAAATCAATAAAATATATTTATAAATAAATAAAAAGAAAAAGAAAACCCTTGTACACTAATGCTCACAGAACCATTATCCACAAAAGCCAAAATATACATGCACACCACGCGCGCACACACACACACACACACACACACACACACACAATGGAATATTATTCAGCCATAAAAAGAAATGAAGTTCTGATATGTGCTACAACATGGATAAAAACCAGTATGCTAAGTGAAAGAAGCCTGCCACAAAAGACCACATTTTGTGATGAATATGATATACTAGAATAAGCCTATCTAGAGACAGAAGTAGATTAGTGGTCAATATATGGGCACTCACTTCAGAGACGTAATATGGCTCTCGTAAGCAAAGGCATCTGGGAAATGTTGAACTCTCTGTGACTGTTGAACTCTCAACAACCTCAGGCTTGGCTGACTATCCAGACAGCCAGAATGCCACCCGGAGGTAAGAGCCAGGCCCCAGGAGAGAGGCTAATGAACGTCGAGAGTGTAATAACTGCCTGGTGTGATCTTTTAATGCAGGGATGTCTTCCTCTCTCGGTGGACTACCCACCATCTTGTTTTGCTGTTAGTTAACCGCCTTTGAAAGGGCCCTGTCCGGGAGGTGGCATGGTTTCTTCCTGGCCCGTCACCACTGGGAGCAGCTGCTGTGCCTGTGTCCAGAAGCTTGTTCTGCTAATAACGTTCTGAGGAATTTGGACAAGGCTACGTGTAATTTTTTCAGATCACCTGCCAAATCTAAAATTGATGAGCCTAAGTTTTTGGAGTTCTTCACCAACAAGTGCCTAGGGCAGGGATTGGGGGAGAATGAGGATTGGCAGCTCATAGTGATTAAAATGTTCAAAAACTGTGGTGATGGTTCACAACCCTGTGAACATACTGAAACCATTGAATTGTGCCTTTTAAATGGCTGCAGTGGTTCTCAACCTGTGGGTCGCGACCCCTTTGGGGGTCGAACGACCCTTTCACAGGGGTCGCCTAAGACGATTGGAAAATGCAGATTTTCTGATGCATAACAGCAACAAAATTTCATGGTTGGGGGTCACCACCACATGAGGAGCTGTATGCAAGGGTCGTGGCCTTAGGAAGGTTGAGAACCACTGAATGGCTGAATTATGTGATGTGTGGGTTATATCTCAATAAAGTTGCTTAAAAAAAAAAGTCAGCTAAGAATAAGGATGCTGCCAGAGGAATCTTTTCATACAAGATAAACTGTCATCCACCACCCCACCCCCACCACCCCTTTCCTGCTCTATGTAACAGCAGCATCCTACTTACTGAGCTTGGTTCAACCAACTGTGGTTTTCCTCCTACCACCCACAGTTTCATATTTATGCACCAAACAAAAATTCTCCAAACTATCAGATCTTTTTTTTTTTCCCCAAGGAAAGCCCCAGCTGTACCTTAGCTTCTAAATTTAATTTTATTTGGTCCCACTTCCTAGGAAATTTTACAATGGCAATCTGTTTACTGAGGCTGGAGGATGCCAGTTAAACAGTTGGGCCAGGAATGGCACTTTGGCGGCTGTCATTGCTCAGAGCAAGGTTTCTTAAGCAGAGGCCCATGAATCTCCTAAATTTGTACACAAAACACGGTGAGCGTATTTTTCTGAGAAGATCCATAGCTTCATCAGATTCTCAAAAAGGTCTAAAACCCAAAAAGGAAAATCAAAAGCTTAGTTCAACCAGCTGTGGTGTTGCATCATTGAATCTCCCACATACTTCTTTGTTGTTGTAAAATAAGGAAGCTGCTTTAACAATATAGAATTTAAATGAATTAAAATAAAATAAAATAAAATAAAATAAGGAAGCTGACTTGCTCCTGGCAAAGTAGAAGGTGAAAAAAAATTCCAAAGCACAATGTAACAGGTTACTTATGACACAAGGAACTGGTTTTTTATGTTTCACTCAAAGGCATATTCAAAGAGCCAAATTTTTAGTATGTTACATACCAGTATACTCAATAAATTGAGGAGTCAAAATTCTAGGCTGAAGAGGAAAGGGACTATTTGCTCTTTTTGCCTTTCAATTACAGATAATCATTTATTTCTCAAAAAAAAATAAAAATAAAAATAAAAATAGAAAACAAAAACAACCCCCTCTTTTACACCTGTGTACTTACTATGTGCAAGACACATGTCAGCAGCTGATGATACACTGGTAGAATGAAACAGTCACTGCTCGTAAGGAAGTTACAGCATAAATGATTAGACCACTTTTTTTAAAGAACAAAAAACTGGAATTTGCCATTTTTATTTCCATGGCAAACTGTTCCCCTCAGGACCATGTAGAAGATCTTTAACGCTTGTCTGTCTGAGACAGTCATTTATTGCAACACTTTTCAGTCCTCTGACTGCCCTTCTAAGTCCAGTCTTACAGAGACCCCCTCCACGTCCCGGCCTCTGGGACCCAACGTGTTTTAGCATGCCGAGAGCACTCCCTTCAGTGTGTGTCATGTATGAAAGGAAGTAACAGGTGTGAATGAGCCAAAATTCACTCTTAAAATCTCAATTCCTCATCCTTACTTTGCTTTCAGGTCTTAACTCACAAGATGCCTTTGTTAACCAAAGTGAATACTCTAATAAATCACGACAGATCTGGGAAAGTACCAATCTAACATAACATAAAATAAAATCCCCTTTTAATTGAAGAATTGCAAACGCGATTCAGGTGGAGAAAATGCTATGTATTAAGAAACTGAATACACATTCTTACCTGATCGTATTCTGAAGCACCAGGATAAAGAGGCCATCCCAGGAACAGCTCAGCTATCACACAGCCCAGCGACCACATATCAATAGCTTCACAAAATGGCAATCCCAGAATAATTTCAGGGGCTCTAGCAGAAACCAAAATTGTTGATAAAAAGATACACGTTATTTGGGAAAATTAAAAGCATTGACTAAGTTCTGTTTTGGTATCAACGAAAGACACACTGATTTAATGAAACTGAAAACGATCTTTGGTATAAAATCCGTCATTTGAAATTCTTGGAGCCACATGTGCTTTGGAATTTAGAGTTTCATTAATTTCAGAAAGGTATTATGATGAACATGCCATATATTGCATAATAATCCCAAAGGAGCTTAGGAAAGTGCTCAGAATCAAACACATTAATATTTCTGCAACAAAACATATGAGCAGTCATATTACGTCAGCTAAATAAAGACTTCCAATTGCCTTACACTGGTACAAGTCAGATCTTTCCAATCAATGAGTTTATACCAAATTTAGGAAAAGGTTTTTAGTTTTTAGAGCTTTCTGAATTTTGAAGTCATAAATAAGGAATTGGAAAATTATTCTTGTTACTTAGTACCTTTTTCATTATGGAAAAACCAATTAAAGGGCTTGGTCAATAAATCCCTTTTTGGGACAGAAATGCGTTCTACAGAAATAGAGTGGCTGACAGCACAGAATAGTCAGCCTACCTGGGTTCAGAGCCTCAATTGCATTATTTAGTAGCTGCAGACAATTACTTAATCTTTCTGTGCCTCAGATTCTTCATTCATAAAATGAAAACAAGAGGTATCCACTGCATAGGGTGTTATAAGGTTTAAGTAAATAAGGAATTAATAATAAGTATTAAAGGTCTTGGACAGTAAGTTCTTGTACTCGGCACATGTAAAGTACTGGATAAGTGTTAGATATAATAACTATTAATATTACATGATCACTATTTTTAAACTGTGAGTTATTTTCATTCCCATTAAAGCTCCAAGGGAGAAACCAGGAGCCTTAAAGAGAAACTAAGGCAATCCGATATACTTACAGCTTACATATATGAACACATTCCAGGAAAACTGTGTATCCTCATTTATAGAGGAGGAAACCAAGGCAAATTATTAAGTAATTTGCCCAAAATCACATAAGTGACAGAGCTGGAATTTGAATTCTGACAATCTAGCTTAAGAGTTGAGTATATTATATTATGCCTAACTAAGTAAAAGTTAAGTACATACCTGTCTATAAAAATCTATCTGGCATGGTGGTATACCATGGCATTTTTCAAAGTGTGTCTAAACTTAAAAGGGCAAATAAATGGGTTCAGAACAGGAATGATAATAGGTAACATTATTATCAATAATACTAATAGGTGACACTTACATAGTGCTTCTTATGTACCATGCACTATTCCAAGTTCTTGTAAATGTGGTCATTGTAAGGCTTACAACAATCCTATCACACATTATTACTTTTAAGCCATCAATTCTAAGATGCCAATTTCTTTTACATTTCAACATCTCTGAAACTAAGAAAATTCTGGCACTCCGTGGTGTATTTTAGTTTCATGGCAGTGCTTTTGCTTTCTCGTTGGTGGATAAATAATGTTTCACCTTATAACCAAGGTATCTTAGGTTCCATGTCCTAAAGTATCCTTTGCATTTCACAGCTGGGAGGAACTGGGCTCTGAGGGGTTAAGTGAGTCGCCCCAGGCCACACAATGACTAGAGAGGGAGTCCAGGCAGGCTGGGGCCAAGGTCTGAGCTCTTAAACACTTTAGCACCTTCTCCAAATAACTTCCTTTCCTTCTTACGAGTCATGGCATTTGGATCTGTCAGAACACCAGATCCAGAGCCCTCGTTTAAGGGGAGAAAAATGGAAAAGCAGATCTTTCCATTAGAAAGCACCTAACAGACCGCGTCTCCTTGTGGAGCGCCCACATTCCCAAACCGTACTTTTAAGTCATATGAGCTGCTTTGGTGTGTGTGGAGGGGGGTGAGGGGCAGAGATGGAGCGGGGGAGGGCATCGAGATGTTTCCCTAAATAAAAATATCCTCCCCAAGTTATTTCCTAAGCAAACAGGGTAAATTAGAGGGCTCTCCAGAGTCGAGAAGCTTTCCTGATCTTGCAGAGAAAACAGCAAAAGATCCAGGCCTGTTGAGACTTATGCTATGTGACCGTATGGGTGGGACCTCTAATGGACCGCTTTTGTGCTATTTGATGTGAATGAACTGTGGTTTTCTTAGCCAAAGGAACAACCAGCGAAAGTGCCGTTCCTGTTGCAGGTGGCTAGAGCCACATTCCTGATGGAATTTCAGGGTTCAATGAAATCCCAACCAACTCCGGCGTGTTTTAAGGCAGCACGAGTTGGAGGGTACGAGGACCCGGAGACACAAAAGCTTTTCTAAAATTGAAAAGGAACAAAATTTTACTTTCGGTGAGGAGAATTATTAATTTCCAAGTTCATGACAGTGCCAAAAATAGCTGGCAGGGAGAAGGCAAATGGCTTGGTGCCAGAGCAAAAACTGGGCTTAGAGCATTCCTAAGCATCTGCTGCAGAGCGCGGACTGATTCTGCCATTCCCGCTCTAACAGGGGGACATTTTCAAATCCAAGGGGTAGGTAGGTCCCAGGGGGAGGCCAGCACCCACTAACTTACTTCTCTAAAAAGGCAGCAGCGATATGTGATGACACGTAAGCTTTCAGAGAAACTAAGAACGACCCTAATTCCAGCCCTCAAACCCTATTAAACAAACAACCTGAAAAACCCCCAAAGCCCTTGGAATTGGCTGGAATGGGGTTTTCGTTCGCTCTCACCCTACCTCTGGAGTAATAAAAGCAGCTGAGGGTTTCCAGCAAAGCTCATTCAACTACCGTCTGCCATGCAAAAAGGCAGCAAAAGAAAAAAACAAGAAAGGCGGTCAAAATAAAATAAAATAAAATAAAAGAAGGCTGTTCAGTCTACTCAAGCCCATTTCACTCTCCTTACTCCTAGAAATGTTAGACTTACTTAGACTCTGAACTGAAAGGGATCATTTAGAGCAGTGGTTCTCAGCCTTTCTAATGCCACGACCCTTTAATATAGTTCCTCATGTTGTGGTGACCCCCAACCATAAAATTATTTTCATTGCTACTTCATAATTATAATTTTGCTACAGTTATGAATCATAATGTAAATATCCGATATGCAGGGTGTCTTAGGCGGCCCCTGTGAAAGGGTTGTTTGACCCCCAAAGGGGTCTCGACCTATAGGTTGAGAACCGCTGATTTAGAGCATGTTCATCTCTAAAGACTGAATGTTTCCAACTCTGAATTCCGATGATAACTCTTGCTAATATTTTCACTACCCTATCATCTCGCCCCTTGGCCTGCAGGATTTCTCAATCCTTTAATATAAACTCTAGACTCTGAAATACTGGTTCTACTTCATCTGTGAGAGGAGGAGGCTGAGTTAGATAATTACTCTCCTAGATCGCTTTCCAGCTCTGATGTTCTAACAGCTGGGCAGTAAAAAAGGTTACCTATTAAAGCACAGGAAAGGGGTGGGGGGCTAGGGGGACGGCCAAAACTGGCAGTATTCACTTTAGTACAAAAAATGGCGTTAATTGCACTTCAGACATGGTGGTCCTCCTCTTTGAAGATCCATCCCATCCTTAAGGAACACATACGAAGAAGCGGGCTCTAATTACCCAGACCAGGTGGCAGAGAGAGCAATGCCCGCCTTTTGATTTCCCCCTTTTCCAACTTCTTTAAACTGGAGAATTCTTCCGAGGTCATGAAGCTTTATTTCACCTGAGCCAAGAGCAAGCTGAGGTCAGAACCACTGAACAGCCCTCGTCCTCTCATTTTCATGAACACACTTGTTTCTTCCTGTCCGCTGCAGAGGCAGCAGCCTTACTGGACCAGGGATGTTACATAAAGGCAGGTTTCCTGCAGCCGTGGCTCAGATTAGGCTGCAGTTTCACTGTCAGATGAAACCGGATTGTTCCGTTTGTCTAGGACCATGGTCGGCAAACTCGCCAAATATCCACAGGACAGGGATTGAAATTTCTTTTGAGAGCCGAAAACCGACTTCTGCGCATGGGCCACGAAGTTTCAATCGCACTGTATGTGCGTGTCCACATGTGGTATTTTGTGGAAGAGCCACACTCAAGGGGCCAAAGAGCCGCATGTGGCTCGCGAACCACAGTTTGCTGACCACGGGCCTAGGATACAGTGAAAATACGCTTTCCTTCTGTAGACCTGGTCCTTCCAGACAGAACAGTTAGGTGGCCTTGGCTTCCAATGAAGGCCGCGGGTTTGTTCAGATGTGAAAGCGCTGAGCTTTATGGAAAGCTTGGTGCTTAAAACTCACCCCCCAAACACAGCCACTTTTCTTGGAATCAGCCTACATGTAGAGAGAGCAGGAAATGAAGTATATTATTTCCGCCGAAACCGGTTTGGCTCAGTGGATAGAGCATCAGCCTGCGGACTGAAAGGTCCCAGGTTCGATTCCGGTCAAGGGCATGTACCTTGGTTGTGGGCATGTCTCTGGTGGGGGGCGTGCAGAAGGCAGCTGATCGATGTCTCTCTCTCATTTATGTTTCTGACTTGCTATCCCTCTCCCTTTCTCTCTGTAAAAAATCAATAAAATATATATTTTTAAAAAAAGTGTATTATTTCCCCTGCCGGAGTTATTTAGCCAACAGACAACATGGTGGCAAAATGTATGTCAACCGGTAATAGTTTGGCACGCTGTTAGCAACGTAAACTAAAAAGGGGGGTTTGAGGAAGCAGCCCGGGAAGCAGAAGGCTGCACTGGCCAAAAGAAGGTCACCGAGGCTTCTGGAAAGAGGGTGAGGGCCTGATGGACGCTCCTCAGGCAACAAAGCAACGGGAAGTCACTGTGGGATGGAGCAGTGACGCGAAAGGAATGCCACAGTGGCTGTTCCAAGGGCTCAGGCTCAGTCTCAAGTATTCCTGTGACACAACAGGACACTCATTTTAATCCTAAACACAGCGAGGCCTGCCTGGTGAACCTCAGAATGTGCAAGCATTACGCAGTAGTACACAGAATGAACTCCTGTTTGTAAGAGATAAACTTAGCTCCATTTAAAATTACTCAGATAGCCGACACCGGTTTGGCTCAGTGGATAGTCGGCCTGCGGACTGAAAGGTCCCGGGTTCGATTCCGGTGAAGGGCATGTATCCTGGTTGTGGGCACATCCCCTGTGGGAGGTGTGCAGGAGGCAGCTGATCAATGTCTCTCTCTCATTGATGTTTCTAACTTTCTATCCCTCTCCCTTCCTCTCTGTAAAAAAATCAATAAAATATATTAAAAATAAATAAATAAAATTATTCATATAGCCAATGCCAGAGATTTACAGGACTTTGTTGAAGAGTAATTACCAGTGGGATTTAAAATTCTGCAAATCATATTTTCTATAAAAACAAAACAACTAAATTCCTCAAATGACAGCTTAAATTAAAAGGGGCAAAGACCAGCAATATAACACTAAAAATTATTGAAATTTCACACTAGAGAAAGCTAAATATCCAGAATTGTTTAATACCTCAAATCTCCTTTACCTTTTATGAGAAAATTCCATCAAAAATTATTTCATTGCCCTACCAGTGGTCGGCAAACTCATTAGTCAACAGAGCCAAATATCAACAGGACAACGATTGAAATTTCTTTTGAGAGCCAAGTTTTTTAAACTTGAACCTTCTAACGCCACTTCTTCAACATAGACTTGCCCAGGCCGTGGTATTTTGTGGAAGAGCCACACTCAAGGGGCCAAAGAGCTACACGAGCCGCAGTTTGCTGACACCACTGCCCTAGCTGGTTTGGCTCAGTGGATTGAGCGTCAGCTTGAGGACTGAAGAGTGTCGGGTTCAATTCCAGTCAAGAGCACATGCCCAGTTAGGGCTCAATCCCCAGTCGGGGGCGAGCAGGAAGCAGCCCATCAATGACTCTCATCATTGATATTTCTCTCTCTCTCTCCTCTCCCTTCCTTTTTGAAATCAATAATAATATAGTTAAAAGGAAAACAATTGTTTTCATGAATAATTCTTATCTCAACTGCTCTTTTTTCAGTCTTAAAAGGGCTTCAGACTTTGTCCTTGCCTTTGACAGGGCAGACGAACAGTAAAACACCTGCAGGCACTGACAAGATAAAAAGATCAAGAAAACCCTCCCCCCTCAGCTGTGCTCTCCTTACTTCCCCAGTGCTCAAAATAAGACCCAGAACTGAATTCTTCCGTGCACCTGTGAATGTGCTGTACACATGTGTATGTGTGGGTGGTGGTGGGATTGCTCAAAGGAGAAGCAAAAATAATTGGAACCGAACTCTCTCAAGTCATGAAAAAATAAATGGAGGTGAGAGTCTCAAAATTAGTCAAGTTGCCTAAAGCAACATGAAACTAGAAATCAAAGGCTCTAGGAATTTCTTTATCTCACTCAAGTAAAAACCATAAACGAAAAAAATAGATGAGAGTGGACTAGAAGACAATATTGTTAAAATGTCAATACTAACCAAAGTGATTTACAATTTCAGTGCAATATCCATCAAAAGTCAATGAGGTGTTTTTTGTTTTGTTTTGTTTTGTTTTTCCCAGAAAAACCATCCTAAAATTCATAAGGATCTTGAGAGATTCCTTGAGATAACTGAACAATCTTGAAAGAGAATAACTGGAAGTCTCCTACTTCCTGATTTCAAAACCTACTACAAAGCTACAAGTAATCAAAACAGTGTGATACTGGCATAAAGACAGACATATAGACCAATGGAGAAGAACAGAGTCCAGAAATAAACCCTCACATACAAAGTTAAAGGATTTTGACAAGAATGTCAAGACCATTCAATGGAGAAAGGCTAGTCTCTTCAGCAAACGGTGCTGGGAAAATTGAATATCCAAAAAGAATGAAACCGGACCCTTACTTTATACCACACACAAAAATTAACTCAAAATGGATCAAAGACCTAAATATAAGAGCTGCAGCTATAAAACTCTTATAATAAAACACAGGAGAAAAGCTTCATAACATTGGTTTGGCATTGATTTCTTGGATGTGATACCAAAAGTACAAGCAACAAGAGAAAAAAACAGACAAATTGGACTTCATCAGTTTTAAAATTTTGCGCAAAAAAAAAACACAAAAAAACAGTGAGATGAAACCGGTTTGGCTCAGTGGATATAGAGCTTGGCCTGCAGGCTGGAGGATCCCAGGTTCGATTCCGGTCAAGTGCATGTACCTTGGTTGCGGGCACATCCCCAGTAGGGGGCGTGCAGGAGGCAGCTGATGGATGTTTATCTCTCATTGATGTTTCTAACTCTATTTTTCTCCTTCCTCTCTGTAAAAAAATCGATAAAATATATTTTAAAAAAAAACAACACAAAAAAACAGTGAATAATCAACCCCATGGATGGGAGAAAAAAAAATGGCAAATCATATATCTGATAAGGGATTAATACCCAGAATATATAAAGAACTCTTACAACTCAACAAAAAACAACCCAAATTAAAAAACGAACAAAGGACTTGAACAGACATTTCCCCAAAGAAGACATACAGATGGCCTTAAATAAGTACATAAAAAGATGTTCAACATCACTAATCACTTGGGAAATGCAAATCAAAACCACAATGAGGTATCATTTCATGCAGACAAGGATGACTGTTATCAAAAGCAAACAAACAAAAACCACAGAAAATAACAACTGTTGGTAAAGATGTGGAGAAATTAGAATCCGCATGCACTTCTGGTGGGAATGCAAAATCGTGCAGCAGCTGTGGAATATAGTTTGGTGGTTTCTCCAAGAGTTCAACATAGCACTACCATATGACCCAGCCATTCTGTTCTAGTTCTGAACCCCAAAGAACTGACAACAGGCACTTAAGCAATTGAATACCAATGTTCATCATGGTATTATTCATAACTAGAGGCCCGATGCACGAAAATTCGTGCAAGAATAGGCCTTCCTTTCCCTCTGGCACTCAGGACCCAGGCTTCGCTCCAGCCCTGGATTCGTCCAGTCTAATTAGCATATTACCCTTTTAATCACTTGGGAAATGCAAATCCCTTTTATAGATAGCCAAAAATATAAAAATAAACAAGTGTCTACCGCCAAATGAGGGGATAAACAAGATATGGTCTGTACATACAGTGGGATTTTACTAAGGCCCTCTGTGAAATTTTGATATCTGCAAGGTCCTGGAAGTAATCCCCTACAGAACAACTTAAGTTTTGGGGGGAGTCAAAAGTTATAGGTAGGTGCCCCCTAACTGCATGTTTGTTGTTCAAGGGTCAACTCCATAATTCAACTAGAAACAAGCTTCAGAATCAGACAATGGCCGAAACCGGTGTGGCTCAGTGGATAGAATGTCGGCCTGTGGACTGAAGGGTCCCGGGTTCGATTCCGGTCAAGGGCATGTACCTTGGTTGCGGGCACATCCCCAGTAGGAGGCGTGCAGGAGGCGGCTGATCGATGTTTCTCTCTCATCGATGTTTCTAACTCTCTCTCCCTCTCCCTTCCTCTCTGTAAAAATCAAAAAATAAAAAAAAAAAAAGAATCAGACAATGAATTTTCCTAGTGTTAAAAAAGATTTCAGATATAAAGCAATATTGCTTATATTAAGGGATATAAGAATACCACACACTTAAAATAAACTAAAACAGCATCCTGTTTCTACCTTGGAATCTGTACATACATGAATCGTTCTATGTAGCCTTAGAGAATACATATTAACTACAAAGACAGGTCTCGAGTCGAAGACCAGGTGTTTAGCATCGGCCACTTGCCTGTAGTAGCGTGACTGTAGGTAGGTGGAGCACACAGCCTTGGAAACGTGGCTAGCGGACCCAAAGTCAATGACCTTCACGCGGTAGGGCTGGCGCACGGGGTCGACCAGCATGATGTTTTCTGGCTTAAGGTCGGCGTGGATCAGACCGAGGCTCTTGAGCTTCATCAGGGCCGTGGCCACCTGCTGCAGGATGGGTCGGATGTACTTGAGTGGCAGTGGGCTGAACTTGTTCTGCTTGAGGAAATCGTACAAGTTCTGCTCCAGCATCTCGAACACGAGGCAGGTGTGGTTCTTATGCTGAAAGCACTCGTAAGAGCGGACAAAATTATACTCGTCGGCGTTCTCGCTGCTGAGGCGGGAAAGGATGCTCACTTCGATCTGGCCCTGCCTGGCATACGAGGGGTGGTTCTTGAGGATTTTAATGGCCACGATTTCCTTGGTGCTCCGCTTCCAGCACTTCGCCACCTGTCCGAACGTGCCCCGGCCCAGGAACTCCAGGACTTCGTAGCTGTTGGTCATGGAGCAGAGGATCTCGTGCTGGACCAGCTGGTAATCCCCTTCGCCGCTGGCACTGCTACTCTTCGTGGTCACGGTGGTGGTCGTGGCAGCGGCACCCACCACGGTCCTGTTCTGCAGCATGAGAGGGGGGTGTTCTTCGATGATCTGCACGCTACCGTTGCTGTCCACCTCCTCACTTTTTCTTTTCAGGCCGCATTTTGGGTAGGGCTCCAGCAGAGAAACGGTGTTCCTGTGCGTCAGGCTCTGGCTGCTCTGGAAGGTGGCCGTGGCCGCGCTGGCCGAGCTGTCGGCGGCCGTGACCACGATGTGCTCCACGGCAGGGGCGGGGAGGAGGAGGCCCTGGTCATAGGCGGGGATGTTGAAGTTCGCTACCTGGTGCGAGGAGTTGGCCGGCCCCTGGGCGGCTGGGAGGGTTTTGCTGTGGGGGTAGTATTTGTCGTTGCTGCTCGGTCCAGAAACATCCCAGCCAGAGGGCTCGATCTTCAGCTTCTTCGCACTGCAGAAGGCACTCGACGACACTGATGGCGGGGAGAACTGCAGCTGAGATGCCATACCTGCGCGGACACAGGAAGCGTCAGGCCCTCCTTCTGGCCCAGAAAAACCACCAGGAACCAGAGCCAGCTGGTGGCTTTTATTCAGTACGTTTTCCTGTTAGAGAAGGATAAACCTTGTTTCCTGACTAACCACCTGAGCTACCCATCCCACGCCCCCAAATTCTGATTTCTAAATAACCACTCTGCACTGCCACTTCACATGCAACATGTCCAAGATTCAATTGAGGCGGCTCCACCCCCTCCCAGTTTTCCATCACGGTTATGAGACACCACCATGCACCCAGCACCTCAAGGCAAAAATCGGGGAGACAATGAGTCTGTTTCTTCATCTGTAAAATGCTGGCAACAGTATCTACCTGGTGGGGTGACTGTGAGAATCTAAAGGTTTAATTCATGTAATAGCGCCTGGGACTCACTCACTGTTACCCTGCCTCACCCTCTCCCTTACTCCCCACAGCTAATCTATAACCAAATATTCCATCATACCTCCCAAGTGTATCTCAAATCGGCCCTTTCTCTCCACCCGTTGAACTATTCTAGTTCACTGGAACTTCCAGCAGCCTCCAAACTAATCTTGAAACTTGAATGGAGGGGTGGGATGGAGGGGGATGGATTGGGAGGAAGTCCTATGTAAATTGAAAGACTGCTCTTTCGTTTTTGAGAAAGAAAATCGTCTTCTCTCTCCTCCTGCCTCCCAGGTTCCCACTGCTTTGGGGACAAAGTCCAAAATCCTCAGCCTGCCCTAAAGCTCTCGGGCTGCTGTTGACTTCCAGAATCTTCCCACCTTGATGCCTCTGCTCAGCCATCCCACCCTTCTTTCAGTTTTCAGAAGGCTCTCTAATTCAACATCGATTCTCTGCTGGGAAAACTTCTCTCTCTCTCTCCCTCTTTCCCTCTCTCTCTCTCTCTCTCTCTCTCTCTCTCACACACACACACACACACACACACACACACACACGCACGCACACTCCTCCCTCCCGCGACAATCGCCATCACCACTCCCCCGCCCCATACCATAAACTCCCCATAAACTCCCATGGCACCCTGTTCCTCCCTTATAACTTGAAATCATTCACTACATTCAAGTTCCATGAGGGCAGGTACTGTAAGTGTCTTGTGCTCTGCTTATATTGCCAGAACCTGTCACAGACTCTGGCCACCGACAGACACTCAGTATTTGTTGGGTGATGCGACCCTGCCTACCAAAGGCGTAGCTACTGCCCGCCACTCGTATTAAACTGCAGGATTGTGGATGCGTGTTTTGTTTGTGACAGTCCCTCCGTTTTAGCTGTGCCGTCCTAGAAAAATGGGCGAAGCCTCCACTCCAGTGCACGCGGTATGATTTTACTAGTCATAAGAGAATCAACACGCACAACTAGAAAGGAAGGAAGTGTGACAAAGGATGTTACAGAACATAAAAAAGCAGTGTGTACATTTCTTCATGCCTGAATGCAATGGAAAACCATCTGCACTGGACAAGACAGCTGGAACAAACAAACCCGCAGCCTTCAGTTGCTAAAAATGTGGTCTGGAGCCACTTCAAACAAGAGTTTCCATAATTCATATGAATCTTGAAGGGAAAAGAGTGTAAATTAAAGGCTAGAGTCGGTGCAATTTAACTCCAAGGCTATAAATTTACAAATCAACTTGTTCTACCTATATCACTGCCTTAACACCGAATTATAATAACAGAGAAATCTGTGCTAGTTAGTGCCTTTACAAAATGTACCTACTAAAATATATGCAAAAACATTTGTCATCATAAAATTGAGCAAGAAATAGAGAAAATTGCCCTAGCTGGTTTGGCTCAGTGGATAATGCAACGGCCTGCGGATTGAAGGATTCCGGCCAAGGGCATGTGCCCGGGGTTGTGGGCTCGATCCCCAGGAGGGGGTGTGAAGGAGGCAGCCCATCAATGATTCTCTCTCATCATTGATGTTTCTATCTCTCCCTCTTTCTTTCTCTCTGAAATCAATAAAGGAATATATTATATTTAAAAAAAAAAAGAAATGGAGAAAATTTGAGAAATTTACTTTTCATTGTATATCTGTTGAGCTACTAAAAGAATTAGAATACACAGTTTGTAGCTATGACTAGGAATATGAGGCCTTAAAATAATACTGAAAAGAATTCATAAAATGTAATAGCAAATTCTTAAAAGCATGTTCGTAACTAGACACTTTTAAAAGATACTGCAGCCAAAACTGGTTTGGCTCAGTGGATAGAGCGTCAGCCTGCAGATTGAAAGGTCCCAGGTTCGATTCTGGTCAAGGGCATGTACCTTGGTTGCAGGCACATCCCCAGTAGGTGTGCAGGAAGCAGCTGATCGATGTTCCTCTCTCATCAATGTTTCTAACTCTTTATCTCTCTCCTTTCCTCTCTGTAAAGAATCAATAATAAAAATTAAAAAAATAAAAGATATTGTATTCACCAAAGTAATGTTACTGATCATTCTGCACCCAATAAACAAAATAGCAGGTACGGATGGCTTCCATCTTCATACTCAGCACTGCAAAAGTCACAAGTTCTAGAAAGTGTTTCAGAAAGTTCAAGTACATAAATGAATACAATTCTTCCTCAGTGAGGCAAATTTAAGTTCCCTCACAGGAAAAGAACAACCGGAATTTCACTGGCCTTCCCCACAGCCGGGGTGGACGGTCCACTGACGTCAGTATCATGGCACCAGGCCTTACAGTGTGGCTGAGACTCACGCTGACCTCAACGAGCACCAGGAGAGAAGAAAAGACAGAACCAAAGATGCCCCCCAAAAGCAACACTCTTATCTACGCAACACTCTGAAAACAGCCACTTGTTGACCCAGGATAAAGGCACCGTGTTCCATGAAATTTGCCTTTGCAAGCGGGCAGGCAGTTTGCTACCAACGCAGAGACCTCCCAAAGAAAACATGGAACATTCTGCACATTGTGGGAAACGTCTCGTGTGTCAGCCGACTCTGTTAAGGAAATTACGGCTGACCCTTGAACAATGCAGGGGCTAAGGGCACTGACCCCCGCACAGTCGAAAACCCTCCAAAACTTAACTACAGTACAAATATTTTCAATGCACACGAGAGCGGCTCCCGATAAACCAGAAGTTATTTCTCTGACTTCCTGAAAATGTAGCTTCGATTCCAGCAATCAACTCGTCTTTTCCTTTCGAACCTGACTTTCCAAGGATTTAACCATCTCAACATAGTGACAAACTTGCCCACTGCATTCATCCCCAACTAGAACGAAAAGGCAAGAAGCTACTGTTACTTGTACTTACTGCTAAAAAGAGAAATGAGTCTTGCTAGAATCCAAGGCTTTCAAAAACAGGGAAATTACCCCACTCCCTGCAGTGGTCACTTCTACTCAACATTTGTTGGGTGCCCCACACTAAGGTCCCTTCATATGGATAATCCTCTATAATAAAGAGCTAACATGCTAATTAGACTGAACAACAGAATGACCTTCTAGACGACCGTCTGACAAAGCCAGAACTGCAAGGGCCAAGCCCCTTGCACGAATTTCGTGCATTGGGCCTCTAGTCTTACTATAAAGAATTGAGCCCCAGCTGGTGTGGCTCAGTGGATAGACCACCAGCCTGTGGACTGAAGGGCCCCAGGTTCAATTCCAGTCAAGGGCACATTCAGGGATATGGGCTCAATCCCCAGTAGGGAGCATGCAGGAGGCAGCCAATCAATGATTCTCTTCTTTGATGTTTCTGTTTCTCCTTCCCTTCCCCTTCCTCTCTGAAATCAATAAAAATATATTTTTTTAAAAAATTCAAATACCATAACTAAGAATAGAACAACTGGGTATAACAATCTAGGTGATTTTTTGCCTTTAGTCTTCAGTACCTTCCATCTCTTCCCTGACACACCAATAACAAATTTCTACTGTTTGTCGTCTTTGCCTCTTTGGTATAACTTAACCCTTGGTGACCTAAATAACCTAAAATCAGTACTTATATTGTTTCTTCCTCTAGACTTGCCCTCAGCTGACATGTGCACAGATGCACATATTCTCCAGCACACGATATATACAGAGTATTCCCGTCATTAAAGTAGGTAAACAAGAATACATGTTCTGTAAGAATAAAGCAAGACAAGTTTGGCAACAAAACTCTTTTCACTGGAACACCGTCTCTCTACTCCATCCCAGCTAGACTACAGTTCCCAGTCCCTCTTTCTAAAGGGAAGTGAGGTGTTGGGGGAGGCTGTCGTGGTCCTTTCCCTCTCCACCAGCAGGAGCTCACGAAGACCCAGCTTCTACCATGAACCCACACCCAAGGATGGCAGAGCAACAAGGTGGCGAGAACCTGGGTCTCTGAAAGGTCGTGTAGAGCAGAGCCACCTCCCAGGAATGATCACTGCAACCTGGGACATTCAGGCTGCTACATGAGAGAGAAACTAGTTTCCTCCAGTTAGAATGCTGTTTAGGCAACCTTATGCCGACAAACATACTCAGGAAAGCCTTCCCCAGCCCACTTCATATGAGGTTAGGTTTGCTGGTCAAGACTCCCATAGCATCCTCCACGACTACATACTACACTTATCCTTACTTATTTCATTTACTCACAAACATGTCTAGCTGCCTGGCACTGTTCTAGCCACTGGAGTGAGCTGTTTCGGTTGGATAAGATCCCTTATCTCCTGGAATCTACTTTCTATTGAGGAGACACACACACACACACAACAGCAGCTAGTGATGTTACAATGAAAACAAAACACAATGGCATGATATGAGGGTGCAAGAAGGAGAGAGACCCTAGACCTGGTGGCCAAGGAAACCCTTATAAGGTGAGACCTGACAGACAAGAAGGTGCCATTGAAAGTGAAAAAGAATAGTTAGTGCCAAGACATATTCTTTGCCTCTTTGAAGAAGATGGAATGGAACAAGAGAGAAAACAGTAGAAATAGGCCTCCAAGAGGAGACAAGGGCTAGTGACTTATGGGCCGCTCTGGATTTTATTCTAAATGTGACGATTTGTAATTATTTATTTATTTCAAAGTTGACTTCTAAACGGCAAGTGTCATGGGCAAATCTCAACAGCAGAGTAAGTGCCCTCCCTTTTTTTTAATCATCAGCATCTACCACAATGGTTGGCACCTTATATGTATCAAATGTTTGTTAGAATGAATGACTACAGAGAGATCACATTACTTCTCCATACACACACACACACACACATATATATATATATATATATATATACGTAAGATTTCAGAAGTCATTTTGACGAAATTAGAGAAATAAATGATGAAAAATAGAAATTATTAATCTTATGTTTGTAAGAAAAAAAATTATATATATATATACACATATATATGTGTGTATATGGATATATATATATATATATATAGTTAGTTAGTTAGCTTTCTAAATATAGTGATATTGAAGGAAAAAATAAGCTTGAAACCGTAAGGACATCATTTGAATCAAAGCTCCCCACCCCCTTTCCTGTAGCACTTCCTTCAGAGGGAACCATATGAAACAAGCCAGTTCCCCAACCAGCACGCAAAACTAGGTGTAAAATGGGTGCTGTCCGCTGACAGAGGAACTCCACAACTCTCTGTCATTTCCAGCCATTTCCACCCATTTTGGAATCTTCTGGTAAGCCGGCTGTGAGGGGGCTTTCCAGTGGGCAGAGACTGTTTCCTACATTCCCACAGCTCTCTTAGATCTGGGAAGACGAATCCATAGTAACAGAAAAGCAAGCAAGCAGGCGCTTTTCGTGTTTGGCAAAAAGGTGCTATCTCAGCGTGTGCACAGGACGGTCTACAGGCCCATCCAGTTTAGAGGAAAGGAAACTGTGTCTCGAGGAGTTTCCAGCACAAGGAGAATGTCAAACTAAAGCACAGCTCGAGGGAAACAGACACTAAAAGCGGAGGGACCCCGTTTAGATCAGCAGCAAAGGCCTAAGGAAAACAGGACCTAAGCAAGGTGCCAACCGTTCCGCTGATGGGAGGTGGAAAGCGCTCTTTCCGTGAATGAGATAACTATTGCCAGTGTGCCAGGCGACATGGAAAAATGAAAGACTGTTTAGAGTAAGGAGAACAATCTAAATTTTAAAAAAAGGATTGGATTGGAGAAGATGCTGGCAAAAAAAAAAGGAAAGAAAAGTACAGGGATTCTTTTAGCTAAAACAGACCTTATATGCTTTCTCAAACTCTCTAATTCCAAGATGAGAAAAAAGGAGACCCAGCAAGCACTAGTTTGACAGAGTTTCATGAGTAGCGAGGCTGGCAGAGAACTCAGGCCTTGTGATTCGTTTTCCTTAAGCTCTCCGGGCAAGCACTGTACCAGGTGTCCTTAAAGAATCCAAAAGAAACACGCATAACTTCCCCTGCCTCCCGAGAGCTTAGCATGTTGCTTTGGTGATATGACACACCAAAAAGAAAGAGAGAAACATAAAAACAGGATGTAAATGTCTTTAAGTGCCAAATGATGCTCTGTAAAAATATATTAGGCCTTTGGAGAGCCGGAAGATTCAGCACAGAAAAGGAATCAGAAGCAAAGCCGTGACTGTTGAAGTGATACTTGAAGGAAAGTGATTCTGATGAGTTGGGTTCAGAATCACATAAAATGTAGGGAAGACACTGGGGAGGGCCCAGCTCCCGTGGTTCACTGGGTGAGCGCTGACCTATGTATGAACCGGGAGGAATCTTGGTTCGATTCCCAGGCAGGGCAGATGCCCGGGCTGCGGGCTCAGTCCCCAGTATGGGGCACGCAAGAGGCAGCCAATCAATGATTTCATCTCATCACTGATGTTTCTCTCTCTCTCCTCCCCCCCTCACTCCCTTCCTCTCTGAAATCAATCAAAAGAACGATAAAAAAGAAACTGGGGGAGGAATGAATAACTGTAACTTTTTAAAAACTAAAAAAAAAAAAAAAGGATACTTTATATAGTTGTGAAAATGAAAATAAAAGGGCAGATCAGGAAGTTCACGTCTACAATTTACTCCAAATTACAAAAGGACCGGTTACAATAGCTAACTCACAACAAGTTGCACAAGTTCCAAGTGTCATTAAGTTTACAAGGCCGGCTTGGCTCGCTGGTCTCCACCAACACAACCACGGAGCTGTGCTTGGGAAAACAAAGCCACAGGATGAAAGAATTCTATTTTCCTGAGCACTGTGCATTTTGAGATGATCCTTTTTTTTTTTTTTCTTTTAGAAGGGAGTCTCGGTTTGGTTTTACATCTCAAGTTACCCCATCAACTTGTTCTGCCACCCATAAAACGACCATGGCCAAGGTTAGGAGAGACGATTCGTGAACATGTCACCAGCAAAAAGTCCTCTGACCAACCCGAGCCGGTCTATTTACAAGATCTTATTCACCATTTTTTTTCATCAGCGGATGCTTTACCGGCTGGGCTGCCTGCAGGTCCAACCACAAGCTGAAGGGTGGCCTTTTTTTTTTTTTGTTCCTTCAAAACGGGAAGAGTATCTTTCGGTCAGTGACAGCCTTGATCACATACCACTTCTGGAGCACAGAACCCTGAGATCATGACATGTAAATAGCCAAACTCACTCGCTCGCTGGATAACAACTCATGGGTAAAGTGACTTGCTAGATCTTTTTAGCATCTTTTACAGAAAGCTTTAGGCTTCTAGGTGGGGGGAAGAAAAAAAAAAAAGCTGGTAATGATTTGCATCCTCTGTAATCTTTTTAAAAAAAAAACCACACACACACACACAACTGCAAACCAAAGAATCAAAAATAGCTTTACACAAACAAGAGCAAAATTGCAGGTTTGGCTGAGGGCATCAGCCACTTCATTTAACCCCGCTCTTCGCGGGGAGCAGGAAGCCGCCCGGCTGTTGCCACCAGAGTTACCAGGAAACAAACAAGATAAAGGGCCCGATGGGGCCGAAAAGGCTACAGGGGAAATGAAGATTTGGATGCCATTCCTGAAAATCCCCCCCCTCCCCAAAGCCAGCATCTGGGGCTGCCTCCAAACCAGGGCACCTACTACCTCTGGCGTGGGTGGGGGAGGCCGGGGAAAGAGGAGCCGCCGGGGGTGCTTCTGCCCGGGTTCCAGCCCCTGCTCCCCTCCCCCACCGGGGCCGGAAAGAAAGCGCGCCCCAGCATCCACGCAGGCCCGGGGCTTGGGGACCCGGTCACCACACACCGGAGGGCCCGAACTCCAGGTCTCGGTTGCTAGGAACAAAAAAAAAAAAAAGGGGGGGGGGCCCTCTTTCCCGCAGAGCCGAGGAGGACAGAGCGTGGGCCTTCTTACCCAAGGAGTTTGGGTTGCTTCCTCGCCCTTTTAATTTTTTTTTTCTTTCTTTTTAACCCTCAAACGCAAGCTTTTGGGGAAAGTGACAGCAGCCAGCCAGCCAAACTTTCCCTCGGAGCCAGACCTCCAGCCCTGCCTCGCACGGAGAGGATGTACGCACATTCGGGGAGCGGCGGGGGGGAGGGGGCTGGTCCCACGCCGCCTCCCCGCGTCGTTACAAAATGACAAACTTAAAACCCGATCCCACAAACACCGTCAGCATCCCACAGCGCCCGGCGGAGGGGAGAGCGAGGCGCCCCCACCCACCCACTCACCCACCCACCCCGCCGCCGCCGCCGCCACCGATCCTTCCAAACACACCGGCCCCCCGGTCCCCCAAGAGCCCCAAACGAACCCCCCGCCGTGGCCGTGAAACACACACACACACACACGCCCCGGCCCCTCGGCTGGGCACCCGCCACGACAGCCGGGGAGACGCCGGGCGGCCCCCTGTCATTTGAGGACAACAACACGCCCAGGAGAGAAGTGGCAGGAGGGAGGCAGGGGGAGTTGCCCGCAAACCAGCCCCGGAGCCTCCCCGCTTCCCTAGGAACGCAATCCCCTCCGCGGCCCGGGGAGCGGTCGGGCCGCAGGACCACGCAGCACCGCGACCCCGACCCCGACCCCGGGTAGGGGCATCCCCACATCCTCCCCGAGAGAGGCGTCCCCCCCCCGCCCCGCCCCGCAGGCCGGGCGCCCCGGCGGACAGCCCCCGCGGCCCGCCCGGCTGCCCCCTCGGGGGGAGAGAGCCGATCGCAGGGGGCGCTCCCGGCCCCGGAGAACCCCCCGCCCGCGCCGACTCACCGCCGGTGTGTCTGGGTCTCAGCCGCGAGCCGGGGCTGCCGAGAGGAGGCGGCGGAGGAGACAGGATCCGGGGCCCCGCCGCCGGGTCATCATACCCCCCGCGCGCGCCGGCCCGGGCCCCGGCCCCCGCCCCCCGGAGCCGTCCCCGCACCCGTCCCGCGGGGGGAGCTCCCACCGCCCCCCGCTCGCCCCGCCACCCGGGCCCTGGCCGCCGTCGTTGCCGCCTCAGCCCCGCGCGATGCC